>BMAO01022300.1:0-38462 GCA_019973975.1 Trichonephila clavata | reverse complement strand
TGTGCTAAAGATGTTCATTCAATCGAAAAAATTTTCCCGATTTTAAATATTTCTTGATATGTAGACCGACTTTTAAATATTAGAATTATATTATATAGATATAACCCTTTAATATTGGATTTCCTGTCGTAATTTTATCATTTAATATTTCCTGAATTATTCAAAAGAATTTCGTTGAATTTCGGATTTTAAGGTTTAAAAATGTAAAATTTCCAAATATGTTTTTTAAAGTTAATTTAAGTTAATTAAAGTTATTAAATAAATTATAGTTTTTAATATTTTCCTTTTTTTATTTATTTACTGTGTTTTGACATAGGTAAGAACATTATTAACGACTGGATGTAAAATTTTTGAAAAAGTGTCTGTTGAAAATATTATATATAATCAAATATTTAAAACTATAATTTAACACATAGAATGTATGCAGGAACTTTTAATGAAAACTTGAAGTTAAGTCTAATTTTAAGATAAAAAAATTATACACTTAAAAGTGTCAAATTGATGAGGAAGACCTGTATACGTTGATTTATTCATAACAATTTGTTTAATCAATATATTACATCTAAAATTTTTGTTCTCTTTGCCTATTAATAAAGATATATATTTTATACAAATGTGACAAAAAGTGCAAATCTTTTTCCTTCCATTTTCTGAATAATAAGTATTAAAAAATATCCAATTATTTCAAGAAAAGTATTAATTAAAAAAACTGTAATTTAAAAATTATTTTTTTCACTTTAACAATATATAATTAAGACTATGAATAATTTTTTTTTCTTGTCGTGCTTCAAATCTTTACTTTAATACTTCCTAAAAGTAAAATACAAGTTTATAACGTATGCCTCGTTATGTCCACTTCCTTTGTGAGTAAATCCATAAACTGTTTGTTATTTTCACCTAAAGTACTTAAAGATCAATAATTTAAAATCTATCTATGATAAAAAAAAAATTGAAAAATTGAACCAAAACACATATATAAAGAATCCAATTTATTTCATAAAGTTGTGTAATTTTTTAAGAATAAATATTTCAGGAAATTGGAATGTTTTTAGTGATAAAGAATGTCCATTTTCTATATCAAGTAATTATTAGTGCAAAGCCTTGCCATATCCAGCTCCGACAATACCAGCTCCATATCCCAAACCAAGGGCGGCTCCATGACCGATCACACCACCATAGGCTACTGGGGCAGCGACTGAAGCTACGGGTGCGCCATAAGCTACTGGAGCAGCAGCGTATGCGGGGACAGCTGGGGCAACATGGTTGACGACTGGGGCGACGGGTCCGGCGTAAGGGCTGGCGATGAGGGCAGCAGCTGGGGCGCTGGCAGCGGTTCCGGGTTCGTTGGTCTTGACGGAGGTTCTGAATCCGTGTCCATCAGCAACGTAGTCGACTCGTCGGGCTCTTCCGTCAGTGTCGGTGATGGTGTAGGATCCCTTCTTGTTTCCGTAGCCATCTCCTACTTCAGCTCTGGAGTTGGTGGCACCAAGTCCGTCCTTGATGTTGTATCCGAAAGCATAGTTTCCGAGAACCTTAAAATAAGTTTAAAAAATGATTTAAATTATGAAAATTTCTTTCCTTTGTTGTAATTCGTAGTATATTAAAAGAAAAAAATGGGCTTAAATGTATGCCTTTATCCGTTAATTTATAGTTCTGTTACATAAAATTTTTGTTGCAATATTTTTAGAATATTTTACAATTAATTTGTAACTGTTTTAAAAATGGGAATTCTTTCAATAGCTGAAGAAAGTAATTTAATTCTGAACTTCTTATATGCATTTTACAGTACTACACATTATGCTAATTACTGCAAAGAGTAACAATGTTACGTATTTAATACCTCTTAGTATTAACTAAGATATATTCGTACTAATCTGCCTTACTAACACACACACACATACAGCCATATTATTAACGTCAAAAAAACGTATATTGTACACATAACTGAATAGTTATTGATTATATTTTTTCTAATAATAACAATTTAAAATGAAATTAATATATTGTTGATGTATACTTTTTACTCATATTTTTTCACTCTAACTTTTCTTTCGGAACTCTCGCGTAATTTTCTCATGTATATTCGTATATGGGAATGTGAAATTCAATTATTGAAATTAAATAATTCTAAAATTACCGAAACATATTAGAGTTGGGAGGAAGTCATTGTTGAGGTAAAAGAAAATTGAAATTCTTTATCTCAATCTTACCACGAGAATTTTCTTATATTGAGTCTCTTACGCTGTTAAATTGGTCAGTTGAAACCGTTTATTCAATTTTAAGAGATGTTGAGAATAGAAAAATATAATTTAAAATCTGATTTTTTCATTTAACAGAATTTTTAAAATATTTAGAGTAAACAGAAAAATAGTGGCAATAAAAAAAAACGAAATTAAATGAAGTACTTTAAATAATTCTTACCAACTTTCTCACTCACTGAAAAATTGATAAAATATTCTAACAAACATAATCTTAAAGATACTTACGTCTTGTGTCTGGGATCGAGCACTGACTCCAGTGTTGACGAGGGGAGCAACAATTCCGGAGGCATGGACTGCTGCAAGAGCAGCGCAGAAAATAGCGACCTGTGGATGAGATATTATTATTTACATGAGTTTATACAATATAGTTACATTGATCATGTTATTAAATAAAGTGGCCTATTGAAATAAGATACATTACTCCCTCAAGAAAAAAACCCAGGAAAAATGTTTACAAATTCAAATTTTAAAAAGTTTATAAGAAATTTTAAAAAATCCTCTTTTATCAGATTGTATACTGGAAGTGACCCTTTAATGTATTAGTAGACATAATGAAGATAAAGCTTCAAGAAATTAAAATTGCATTGTTTTCATGATTGACAAATTGTCAAAAAGTAATTGTTTATTGCTTATCATTTCTATTTATTTGCTTAAGAAAAGAAGATAATGACAAAAAGTATTAAAGCAATTTTTCTAGATGTGTCTAATATATAACTTTGATAATTAACGAAGAACCACCGAATTAGTTAATGAGCTTTATATATTTTTCTCTTTCAAAATTGAGTTTCAACTATTTTTAAATAAACAATTGCTTGAACACGTATTAACTGTTATTTAAAACTGCTTATATGATAATAAAATAATAAAAAAATTTAATCAAACTTATTTAAGTGACTGCCAGTCTTAAAATTTTGTTTTTATATACTATGTTAATATCACATGCTATGTGATATCTATGTTCCCAAATTTTGATAGGTAAACATCAGCTCTTCAAAAAGAAGAAAAATGGAAATGCATTAACTTTTCTAGTCCTTTTTTGTGTAGCATTTTTCATTGAATTTGAGTTAGTGTTATGATTATTATCTAAACTAACAATAATTGATCATAAATACGCATTTAAACAACTTTGATCCACACATTCTGATGATTTATTGAAAAATACCCAATGATAACTTTTAATCTAAAATTTAACAACTTCATTATGGCATAGTAAGAACTATGAATAACTTCTCATATAAATTTTCATATTCGACTAAAGATAATTCTAAGTTATCTATCGTAAGCTAACTTTCTCAGTTTAATCGTGAAAAATAGTGTTTTTCAAATCATTTTTAACAGAAGTATAAGAGAATAGTTCATGTAAAAACATGTTTCAAAAATTAATACAACTATACTTTAATTATTAGCATGAAAATGGACAGTTGAAATTAAGACTAAATAAATTTCCTTATTAATTTATAAGCAAAATATATTCCGGTAAAATGCGTGTTATACATAATATAAAGAGTAAAGATAACTTACCTTAGCGAACATTTTGATAGATTTCACTGACCTGTGAGTCTGTTGCACTCTCTAGGAAATATGAGGGTTTTATAGTCCTGAGCTCATGCAATAAGAATAAAGTATTGAATCATTAACAAGTTTATTTTGTTTTTATTAATTGATTAGGCGGAAATGATCAGGTGGAAAATGACAAAAATGAAAGTGCGTGTCATACTCGATTTTCACCCTTAATTAGCACGGATAGTTAAGATATTGACCTTGATTGTTATTCAAGTCTTCAGCTATTCTGGTTCAAATCTTTCCCCTTTTCTCGTTCATTTACATAAGTAGAAGGGCAGTGCTCTGATTTGAAGGTGAAAATACTTTTTATTTACAGTTTCTAGAAATTACTTTTAGACTTTGCATACATTACTGGTGAACATGCTTTGTGTTATTCGAATTTCTTCCTATTTTTTACCTTACGTACGTCATGACTGATAAACTGATATGGAAGTATTGATAAGCTGTATTTTCAAAGATTTTAAATCCAGTATTCTAAGTTTCATTAGTTTTTATTTTTTAATATAATTCGATCCTTTTTCTTTGAAATAATTCAATTTTAAAATTCCACAATAATACAGAGAAATTTAAACAAAACATTAAACAATTAAAGAGTGTATTATTTGAAATTAAACATTTTTAAATTTATATTTTGTGCTATTAGCTCTTTATGGTATCAAGAATATATTCAAAATACCTTATTTTCCTCCATTTTGAAATTCTTCGTCATGTGCTTCAATTTTTTAAAAAAAGAATTTTTCTATTTTTTTATATTTTTATAAGTTAACTGTAGAGTTCCTTTATAAATTATAAGGCACTTTTAAAAGAGGAATCTCTTCGACAGTGGCGCATATATTTTTCAAGTTGAGGAGGGATGGTCCAGGGTCTTAAGGTATCCGACCGCTTGCGACAACTTTTTTTTTTTTTTTTTAAAGAAGATTTGGGGACTTTTTTGTTATTTTTAGATTTGTTTAGTGCATTTTCAGAAAAATGTGCTAAAATTAAGAAGAGAAAAAGAAATTATTATTACCAAAATGGGAAAAAATAGGTAAAAATTGACAAAAAATAGCATAAGCGCGGACCATTCTGTACCCAAGGTTCATGAACAAATTTTCATTTTTTTCAATCTAATGTGTTGCTATATTATTCATTTTTAAAATGATCTTCAGGATAAGAGATATTTCCTTTTTTACAAAAATTAGAGCACTTTATCTCAGTTACTATATGAAATTGCTTAAAAAAACAGTGATTATATTCACATAAGGGACTGTAAATTTTGTAATAAAACAGTGATTGATAAATCTGAAGGTTAAAACAATTCTACTATTATACAGAACTTACAGAAAAACTTTCACAGTTAATTATGTTCAAAACTTTTTTAGCAATCGCTGACCCCGTTTAATTATTTTCAAAAAATCACATTTTAAGTAAAACGCATTTTAAAGTATGACATCTTGGTTAAATTAATGGCATCTGGTTCTACTAAAACACTTGTAGTTTTTGTTCAAGCGAACGGAAAATTGTAAACTTAGTGTTTTTTTAAAGCTAATAAGATGTCCCATAAAATAAAATCATAAAAAAAATGTCAATTTTTGGCAAAATTCATAATTTTAGGGTTGTCGGATACCTTTAGTCCATCATTCTCGTATCATACCCCAATACGCCGCCAAACATACTCTTTTGATTTTGTCAATTATCAGAAACAGAAAATAAAACAATAAAAAATAAATGAATAAATAATTACCCCTAATTAATAAAATCAATTATTAGCAGCATATACTTATTTAAATTTTACTTACTATATGCATAGGCTTATAATAAAACAAAAACAAAATCAAGAGTGATGTGGGAAGTCACTGTCCTTCGATGAAACGAAAACAAAATGTAAAGGCTCCTACAAGTACTTGTTAGGAAGCATAATTGGAACTTCCACTCACGTATTATATCAAAGTGAACTGTTTTTGCGATCAATAATTTAAATATCTAATATAACCTTTCATTTAGTCAAAAAAAGTATATTCTTCTCAAATAAGTACCTCCTGAAAAAAATTTCTTCTATTTGACCTCTCAGTAAGAATTTGGACAGAATTACTCGTCAAAAGAAGTCAGAAACACCATTAACATTTTTTAAGCTTCTTTTTTTGTGTCACTGAGGAGAAAAATTTGTATCAGAAAGATTCAAAAGGAATTAAATTATATAGTTATTTTACTAGGTAAGATATTAAACTATTACATTTCAGTTTCATACCAGTTAACTTCTAATATTGGAATTTTCCATTGTGGAATCTGGCTTGAGCAGTATTAGGTAGAGACTGATCCAAATAGCATCAGTACAATTTTTAATTCGTTTCCAACTGCCAATTCAAAAGGTACTAAAAAAAGCTCCTATTAGGGTGCCATATAATCTGTAAATGACTCACTTTATTAATACATTTTTAAAAATATTATTTTGATATACCAATACTACTCTCTTTCAAAGAAAAATAAAGCCCAGGCCCAGAATCAAAAAAAGAATCTAAGATAAAAAATTCATCACTGTTATTATTATTGAAATACTTTATATTAGCCGTAGGAAGAAAGGAAGTTTTAATTCACTTTTCACTCAAGAAGTCGGATAATCTGATTAACCTTCGAAATTATAATGTAAATAATGTATTTCTATTACGCTTTATTCCATGTTAAAGAGTTTTATGATATTTGTAAAAGCACAGAGTGCACTTTGAAAGAATATTGGCCAAGATTTATTTGACTATTCTCAAACGTATAAGCATAATGAAAACGTTTTACATAATTCTTTTTAGAACTAACATTCATATTTTTACATTGAATACTTTTCTAACCCGGGAGCAGTCACAATGGGCACATAGCAGGTTTATCCATCGGGCAATTAGGGCGGGCACCCAGGTAAGCTGGATTTATCCGGATCAGAGACCCTCCTTGGATCCGACAATGCTAAGAGACCCCTATGGCCTTCTTCTGCGCCTATGACCTTCTTCTGCGCCTATGGCCTAAGAGACCCCTATCTTCTGCGCCTATGGCCCGAAATGAGCTTAAACCGGCACCGTTTGTGTCCTTTATTAAAGTCACACACATTTGAAGCATTTTCGTTCAATTTGATTGGATTTTTTTCTCAAATAATCAAAGAAAAATTGAAAAGTCCTTGAAAGGAGGTAAGTAGACTCTTTCTCTAAATTATTCACTGGAATGACGATTTTTATCGTACACAATAAAAATAATTATAACAAAAAGGATTTGGGGTGACTCAGTCATCCCACGCGACCACCAACGTTTTTATCGAGTGTGCGCTTGATCCGGATTAAAACATTTTGAAGTCTTCTTGCGTTAAATATTGAAAATAACGCAATTTTGCTCTTCATATCCTGTGTAGAGTTGTGATGTTTTGAAAATAGGAAATTCTATGTTATTTTTTCGCCAAAATATTGCATCTAAATAATTTTTTACTGTAATAATATTCTTAAAAGAAAATTTTATACATGTATTCTAATCTAAGTGACGTTAAATATTATAAAAATAATCCATTTATACGCTTTTGCAAAATAACAGTTCGGAACGCGTAGTCGGATACCTTAAATTCCATTTTGCAATCTATTCCAGTTTAAAAATTAGAGAAAGGAAAAAAAAACACGTTTTATGGTTTATAATTAAAATATCGTATTGTAGCTTTAGCGTCATAGGGCATTATTATTGCATTCAAGACATTATTATTGTATAGGGGGCGCGATAAAAATTATGATTGAAAATTGGGTTGCCAATACTGAAAATTTGAGAAGCACTGGATTAAATTGTAAACTTTTTCATGTAAAGTTGTCATTTTTAAGGATTTTAAACTAAAATTAAGCTTCTTATAGTACATTTTATGGAAAATATTCAGCATTTTTTCTTCATCATTGTGAAGAGAGAGGGAATATTAACGTCGCACTGATTAGCAACACGAGGGCTTTTGGCGACGGTCCGCGTAATTTTGAACCATGGTCAAGTGACGCGGACGACGCCTGGGCTGGCACCCCCTCTCTTAACTACCACACCACACCAATGGGAGGACGTTTGAGCTCTCGACAGATTTAAAGTAAATCGCGCCCCTGCACGGTGGAGTCTTTAGTGGTACTGGGATCGAACTCATGACCACTCGGCTACCACGGCCTCTTCATCACTGTCAAAGTCCTGAAATAACTTTCTGATCCTTTATTATTTTGGCAGGACATGGCTTCCAAAATTTATATATGTATGTCAAATAAATTATTTTGCTACTTTTAGGGAATCCTGAAAAATAAGCTTGTTAATAAATCCATTTACATAGAAGCTGAAAATAAAATTGCTGATAAAGTGATTAATTAAAATAATAACAGATATTTCATCATACATATGATAGAAAAATCTAACTTAAACATCAAATTCCTGACATGAATTCGAATAGAAGCCTGGCAATCACATTAATAAGGCTTAGATCTGGACATTTGAGTGCATGAAAATTCAGAAGATCGGAACATGAATGTAATCGGTACTACGTATTAGCGTCATCGCAGCAAAATTGGCTCCACACGAATCGCAATTTCATATAAAACAACAAAGATTCTAACGTGTTTTGCAAAAAAAAAGAAATAATAATCAGTCAGAATTTGGTAGAAAATGGAGCAATTCGCGTGGCACCAACATTGCTATGGTTACGCTAATCCGCAAGTACCTAGTAATCCTTCTGCAAATACTTACACAAGACGGAGCTTAACACACAAAACATCTTTTCTCCTGCCCTGCCATTTTGGCAAAATACACTCAAGGACAATAAAATTAGCGCACCAAGAAATAATTGCGGGATCGTTACGAAACTTGGAAATGCAGCGTGATTGCGCATTACGTATAGTTGGCAGAGGACGATTAACGTCGCTCTCCATGGAGAAAAAAAAAAGGTAACTAAAGCTTGTTTGAGTGTGCTGAGGTAATCATGGCATTACGCCGTTTTCGAAGACAATATGACTAGAGGGGGAGAATCATCGGCTTGATGGAAGCTGGGTGGTCAGCTAGGCGAGTAGCTCGTTAATTAGGCCGATCTGATTATGTTGTGAGGAGGTGATGGGACCAGTGGTTCTGAGAGGTGTCATTTACACGACGACAAGGCTCAGGATACCCTTAACAGACAGTCACCGAGAACACCACCACATCGAAAGAAATGCACGCGTACAGCCAATTGCTTCATCGACCGTGATCCAGGCACAGGTAGCACCTTCACTAGGGGCCCATAGTCTTCTCGAACCATACGAAGGCGGCTGGCTAAAGGACATTTGGGATCGCGGCGCCTATTACGTGTGCTGCCCTTGACGCCCACCCATCGATGACTCCATTTGGATTGGTGCCAAGCGCGAGGAAAAAGGACTGCAGCGGAATGGAACCAGGTCGTCTATAGTAACGAATCCAGATTCAATCTCAGTAGTGATGACAATCGTGTTATTGTGTGGAGACCCCGTTGTGAACTCCTTAATCCTGCCTTTGCTTTACAACGACACACCGTTCCCAAAGCTGGTGTGATGGTATGGGGTGCCATTGCCTAGAATACATGGTCACCCCTGGTATTGATCTATGGCACCATGGCAGCCCAGCGGTATGTGCATGACATCTTGCAACCACATGTGTCGCCACTCATGCAACGGCTCCCAGGAGCCATTTTTCAGCAAGACAATGCTATGCCTCACGCGGTAAGGATGTCACAAGACTGTCTTCGCACTGTTACTACCCTTCTTTGGCGTGCCCGATCCCCAGATTTGTTTCTAATCGAGCATATCTGGGATCGTTTGGGACGGCGATTTGGGCATCTCACGAGTTTGAACGAACTAGAGTCAAGGTTACAGCAAATATGGAACGAAATGTTTCAAGTCATCATACAGAACTTGTATGTCTCAATGCCTGATCGTATCCCATCGTGCATTCGCACTAGAGGGGGATCAACAGGGTATTAAATCCTCTGTTCTTCTGCCTTTTTCTCTGATATAAATGATCCTTTTTCTTTGAATTTCTAATCATTTACTTATATCAAAGTAGTCATTACGTATGTAAAATTTCGTTTCATTTTGACGACTCCTTCTAGGTGCGCTAATTGTTTTTGTGCATGTGTGTAGCAGCACATTAGCAACAATCCCTTTAAGGCAACATTTCTCAAACTGTGAGGCGCGTCTTTCTAAGGGGGGCATGATAACCCTACATGGAGGCCGTGGATATATTGAAAGGTCGAAAATAAAAGATTATTTTAAAGTAATATTAATTTACTTAGAGGAAGTAAGACAAAATACATTCTGACATAATAATAATAAAAAAAGAGTTACATTTATATAATACACTTTTAAATGTGTTAGTACTTCACAATGGTATTTGATAATTAATTTAACAATACTAAGTTAAGAACAAGTTTAATAATTACCATTGATCCCATGGGTTTGTCATTTATAAAATTATACTTATATTGATATTTTTTCGTTTATAATTAAAGTCATATTGTATCGTATTCGCGTCAATTATCATTGAATTCAATATACTACTATTGTATGGATGGAGGTAAGGGGATGAAAATTATGATTGAAATTTAGGTCGCAAGTATTGAAAGTTTGAGAAGTACTGCCGAAGAACTTATACGGAGATAATTGTGTGTGTGCATGCAAGACACAAACCAAGCTTCACAAATTCTGCTGGATTTGCAGCACAGTCGGTTTTTGAATAAACTAAGAATATTAGAATATTTGCTTAAATTTAAAAAAGCAATAATAAGTTAATTTTTTTTTCAATAAAAATTATCAATTGAATGCTTTTTTTCAAAATTGTGCTTTAAAAAAAATGTCGTAACTTGCTTAAATATTGAAAAAGGATGATAATTGGGTTTTAAAAAATCATGTTATTGTAAAAATAACTTATCGAGAACATGCAAAGCAGGCTTTATTTAAATAAGATCTGATAATTTTTTTTTATGATTTTTATATTTGTTTGGTAAATTATTTCTTATCAATAAAAAAAAATTAGGCTCTACTTGTAAAAATTTTTTTTATTTTTTTGGAAAAAAATGTGCGAAAATTTTATAAGAAATTCATAAACGTTGCCCCTTTTAAATAAATGTTTATGAAAGAATTTTCAATTTTTTTAACATTTATATATCTCATTGTTATCTATTTTTGAAAGGACTCAAAAGATTATATATACACTGCTGGCCACCGTAAATGCAACACCGAGAAAGACAAGAGATCGCACAACAAAATTTATTTTGTAGATAACATGTTGACCAAGTATTAAATGATTAAATTTATAGACTTCTGTGAAGTGTGGTTCCTGCCAGAATCAGTAGCCAGAGTAGCCGCCATTGTTGGAGATCACCGCTGAAACACGCCTCGGCATTGATTCAAAGAGACTTTGGATGTGTTCTTGGGGGTACAGGAGACCAGGCAGCTTCTACACGTTGCCAAAGTTGATCTGGTGTGGCAGCTGGGGGTGTAATCTGGGTCAATCGTTGAGCAACCATGGACCACATGTTTTCTATCGGCGAAAGATCCGGAGAGCGAGCCGGCCAGGGAAGCAATTCAATCTGGTGATTGACGAAGAACCTTTGGACAATGCATGCCGCGTGAGGTCGCACATTATCCTGTTGAAATATAGCTGTGGCCAATACCACCCCGTACCATAATACCCGGTGAAGGACCTGTGTGGTGGTGCATAACGCAACTGTTCAGCATCCTCTCTCCACGGTGTCTCCAGACTCGAATCCGACCATCGTGGTGTTTCAGACAGATGCGTGACTCGTCATTAGACAACTTCATTCCATTCAGTCGCCAACATCCTTCTTTCATCGCACCATTGGCGGAGGAGACGTCTGTGGTTCTGTGTCAAGGGTAGACCAAGCAATGGACGCGTAGACACTGAATGATGTAAACGGCTTCGAATGGTACGCGTAGACACTGAATGATGTTTTACAGACTCAATGCGCTGTGCTATGGTTCGTGATGTGACTGAGCGATCCGTCACTGCCATGCGCACAATTTGCCTGTCCTCACGGGAAGTTTTGATCTGAGGTGGATGCGATCGACCACGTCGGTCCGTCGTACTCTCCTGCATCCAACGGTCACATATCCGCATTACAGTTGTTTAGTTTCGTCCAACACGACTACCGATTTCCCTGAAAGATATCCACAATCTCGGTAGGCCACTAGCCTTCCTCTGTCGAACTCGGATACTTGATCAAAGTTCTACAAGACATAACTGATTGTTTTTTGAAAAAAAACACAAGAAAAACACATTTGCCGAACTTGAAATCGTCGAAATCTTCAAGCCTTAAATAGCGCTTTGAGGTGGCGCCACAGGCGTGCGTGATGTGTGTTTGCGCTGAAATTCTAATCATTTGCATATATCACCACCGCTAATGCATGTTGTAAATTTCATGTTATTTGCGTGCTTCCTTCAGGGTGTTGAATTTTCGGTGGCCAGCAGTGTATATATGTGTATATATACAGGGTGTCCAGCCTTAATGTGACCCAATAGCTGATTCCTGAACCGTTCGGTTTAGATATGCACTTCCAATTTGAAAAAAATGTTTTTAACAAGGTAAGGAATGTTTTTACGTGCTTTTCGAAACAAAAATCCCATTCAGAAAAAAAATTATAAAAATTAAATTTTTATACATTCCCCAGGTCCTATCACTTATATTTAGGAAAAGATGCAGTGCACAGAAACAAAGTAAACACAAAAAGTTTCATTTTATTACGATAAAAACTGACCGAGTTATGCCTACATAAAATTTAAGCATCTGAATTGCTCAGAAAAGGGGGTCGTATATACATTGAGTTTAGTGAACAGTAATTCACTATCTACAGAAAGAGCAAAAGAAAAACATCATAGTAATATTGAAACATCATTTTAAACATCATAAATTGACACTTTATATTGCTGTATGATAAACAATAAAAGTTAAATTAAAGAAATTCAACTTGTACCGAAAAGATTAATTCAGCTTATTTTAACAAATAGCAGCAAAAGAATACGTGATTTGCCGTTCAGATTATAGTATAATGTGGAATGCTGCGCCAATCATGAATCAGGGGCTTTATTATATCAGAATGACCAAATTAACTTAAATTATGTTCCAAAAATTACTGCCTTCCGCAGAAATGCAGTATCGAACCCGCGTCAGAAACTCCGCCTGTAGCTTCTGCAACATAGTTGATGTCACAGACCTACATGCCATGCTGATTCGATTCAGTAAATCGTATTTACTCGTGGATTCACGTTCGTACACTTGGTTTTTCAGGATGCCCCAGAGAAAGAAATCCAGAGGACTTTTAGAAAACTTCATCTTCTAAAAAATCGGCTAATGGTCCAGATAAAATTTCCGTGTATGATTCTGATGTTAAAGGTCCATCGAAATACATTGAGCCAATTAAGGTGCTCTTCCATATTCCGCACCACACATTCACCGACCAACGCACTTGGTGGCAATTCGGGTTACAATTACGCACTTGGTGACAATTAGATGTGGGTTTTCGAGGGACCAATAATGCGTATTCTGCGTATTAATAGTGCCTTGCCTCGAGAACTGGCATTCATCCGACCACAAAACTTCATTAAAAAAATCTGAATTTTCATCTAGTGAAAAACATGAAATTGCAAAAAATCAAAACGACGCTCCTGCTCTTCGGGCATTTTTTCCTACGCCAGGACTGAACTATAAGGATATGCACCGTACGTATATAATATGTTCCACGCCTTCGATTTTGAGTAAGAACAAGCCTTGCTAATATCCCGTACACTACTTTCAGGATGAGCCAGGGGGATTTACATATCTTAGAACATCCTCAGTGGGGATCCGCAAGCTTGAAGGTGTGGCACGAGACAAAGGAATACGTTTATGACAACCCCCGGTTTTATACAAGCGTTGAACAGCACTGGCAATTGTACAATAAGATGGATGTCTTCGACTGGGAAGTTTAATTGCATAAAGTCTTGCCACCTCTCTCTTATTTCGATTACACTGCACATACAACAGTACCATTTCGCAGTATTCTTCATTTGTATACATCTCGTTCTCTTGTACAAGAATTCATAATATTGCAATTGCTAGCAACTATACAAGAGATTTTTTAATAATCGTCATGATCTGTACCGCAGCAAATGAGTCTGAAGCCGCAGCAAAAAAGTCTATTTTTTTGAAACTGCTTTTGAAATGTTTTCTTCGTCCAAAATATTTAATTTTTTCTATGTTTTACACATGCACAGAATAAATTTTATTTCTTAAGTACTCAATTATTGTATTATCAACGTATACTTTTAAATTAAAAAAAGATTTACATAAAAGTGACGTGCAAGAGTGAAAGTTTCCTGGCAGAGTTCCAATTAATTTCACTTTGGAGACGGCCCCTTACTACCTTCTTGAAAACGGCCGGGAAAATTGAGAAAAAATGCGATTTTCAAAGTTCCATAACTCGGCCAGTTTTTATCGTAATAAAAATAAACTTTTTGTGTTTACTTTGTTTTTGTGTACTGCATCTTTTCCTAAATATAAGTGATAGTACCTGGGTACCGTATAAAAATTTAATTTTTGTAATTTTTTTCTAAATAAGTTTTTTGGTTCCAAAAGCACGTAAAAACATCCCTTACCTTTTATAAAACATTTTTCAAGTTGGAAGTACATGTCTAAACCGAACGGTTCGGGAATTAGCTATTGGATCACATTAAGGCTGGACACCCTGTATATATAGTAGGTGTTTAATATATATAGTAGTTTTTAATGTATATATAAAAGTTTTTAATAACCCAATGACTTAATCAAAACAGTTATAATCACACAAAAAATATTCACAAAAAATTTCAATCAATTACTTTTACAAATTTTTAATCAATACCTGTATCCGCTTAAAATTTTCCAGAAAACACACTTTGCATAAAACACCTTTAGACGTGATGGAGAAATGAGATTCACGCTTACTAATACTTTTATAACTTTTGTAACAGTTAGCATAAAATAAAAAATTAACATTGTTATAAGGCTAATAAATTTGAATACAAAACTAAACCATAAGACAATTTTATCACTTTTTGATGAAATCCTCAACTTCAAGGTAATTGAGTAGCTTAAAAAAGTTAATTTCTTAAAACTGTTTGTAATATTTAAAAAAATAATTTAGAAATGTTTCATAGTCAAATTTTGAATAATTGTTTCTGAACGCGGTAATCATTTGTCGAATTTAAAACCAATGTATACTTTTTATTCATTATAATATTACAGATGTTATTCATTAATTGTAAATATATTAATTGATCAATGCTTTGAAAGATGGAAAAAATTACAGAAAAAAGTAAGTTTCGGAAACGTAAAAGAGGTAATACATTCAAAATATATACACATATTTACATATTACATATTTTAAATTATTGCATTACAGAAAATTACCCTTTTTCCAAAAAAAATATTAGGATTAATTATAAACAGAAGCATTGATGATTAGCTTATATTAGAAGTTTAAGCATTGGGAGCTTCTACGCTATTTATCTGTACCACACGTAATAATTTTTCATGATTAAGTTTCAGTCTAAGGATTTTATGAACTTATTTAACAACTTGATTTCGTATAAACATATTTTTCAGGGAATGTTTTCAAGAATAACTTTGTTTCAATATTTAGATTTTATAACTTATGAATACTTTAATTATTGATTTACGGAGGCTGCATCTAAAATATTTATGATTCTCTTATGCAATATAACATTATTACTTATGGAAGTGTAAGTTACATCCAGGGAATGTTCATATATTTCAATTTGGAAATGATTCAATCAAAAATATATTGGTATTTGATTACAAAAATAAGTATAAGTTATTTCCGTAATAAGTTCATAATTTATCATGCTTATCTAAAAAGTGACATTAATAATAATATAACCTTCAGAGCAACACTCCAATGGGCGGGTGCCTTACTTGAGAAAAAAACAACCGGCTTGTGTTTGTAACTTGAAAGGAAGAAAGGAAATGTTGTGAATGTAAAAATAATGACATAATTATTTCAAAAATATAATAACCACAGAGAAAATAAAGCACGTGGTTTAATAAAATGTCCAGTTTACAATTAATTTGCATATGAGCATGAAAAAAAGAGTTCATGGTTTGTTTTTCCTCGTCCGAGGTGCTATAAAAAGACGGTAATCTGATAAAGTAGCCATTAGCCTTTCGCAGCTAGTTTTCTAAGCATTCGAAAATGTTCTCAAAGGTGAGTAACAGCTTTGAAAAACTTTTCACTTAATTGCGTTATCTATGTGTATTAAATTCATTTTTTATTTATCATCATAATATAATTTTGATTAACTTTTACCAATCTAAAATTATGTATTAAAAATTTATACAAGTTGCATTTGAGTAATAAAATAATGTGAATATTATGAAATGAAGTATTGTGCTTCTGTAAAAAGAATTGCCTTTTTAGTTATTTATTATTTTTACTTATTTTTGGTTTTTCTGGAAATGAAATATCTTAGTTAACATGGTATAGTAAATATCATGAATAAAGAAATGAGTGTTTGTCATAGCTCTAAAAATTACAATTAAATACTATGAAATACATAAATCAGTTCAGTAGAAGCACATTAAAGCGACAAAACCTCTGTGTAAGTTTATTAAAAAAATTTCTTGGATATCAGAACTAAATAAATAAGTGTAATTTGGTAATGCAAATCAAATAAATTAAAATCCTTAAAAATTATATGCTACTCATTTTGCCTTATGAGATTAATTTAGAAATTAAACTATAAATAATTATATTCTGTTTTCAAAATTATTGTTCTCTTATTTGTATATTATATGCATTTAATTTTGGTGACTATAGTTATGTTTTGAAAAATTAAATGAGCAATACTTTTAAGACCGTAAAATAATGAAATTTTACTTATTGAAGTGCCTTTTCAATTCTTATTCCAGCATAAATTTTAAAGATACAAGATGATCCAAAAGAATATTAAAGTAAAATCAATTCGATTATAACACTACTTGTGTATAGTTATAATAAAAATTTAAAATTGAAAAAGGAAGACTTTTGATATAATTCTGATTAAAGTTTCATTGAGCTAAAAATGCACTTTATTTACTTACTAATTTCTTAAAATTTTTGATGGGTTGTTAGTACTACATTTTTCAGTTTGAATTCATTATTATGTGAATATAATATTAGCCTATTGTAGTACTAATCTTTCAAATATAGATTACTGTCAAAACAGAGGGAAAAAAATTGTGATCAGATTGATCTTTTAAAATGTAATCATTATTTTACTTAATGATTTAGATATAGAATTATAAACGTTTCCGGCACTTAACATGTTAGAACAATCTACACAATATTGCAATTAATTTTATATTAACCACATTTCTAAGAAAACTTCTAATATCTAGAGTATAACTAATGTATTAAACACATAACCTTTTAAATATTCATAAAATATAAACAAAACTTATATACAGTTTGTGTGAAGTAAACATATTCAGGTAATTAAAATGATCAGTTTTTGCAACGAATTCTAAATATGATTTTATTTGCACAGATCATCATCCTCTGCGCTGCTCTCGCAGCCGCCCACGCTTCCCTCGTCGGATCCTTGGGATACGGTGCCCCTGTTGTTGCTGCCGGACCTCTTGGTTTGGGACTCGGTAAAGGACTGATCGGTGCCCCAGCTATCGCAACTGTATCTTCCCAGAGAACCGCCATCAACCACGTTGCCCCTGCTGCCCCCCTCGCCGCTGCTGCCCCTCTTGCTCTTGCTGGTGCTCCTATCGCCGCTGGAATTGCTGGTGTTCCCATTGCAGCTGGAATTGCTGCTGCACCCATCGCTGCCAGAATTGCTGCCCCTGTAGCAGTTGCCGCCCCCCTTGCCTACGGTAATGGTGCCATCGCTGGAAACGGAATCCTTGCCAACACAATCGGATACGGAGTTGCCGGACCTCTCGCTCTTGGAAACGGTCTTCTGGCGATCGTCTGGAGCCGGATATGGTCTTGAGCCGGATTGTTGGAGCCGATACGGTCTTGGAGTTGGAAAACTCGGTCTTGGTCTTGGAGCACCTATTGGACTCGGACTTGGAAAGGCTATTCTGTAAAAAGCATCTGTCCATTTGTTAAATATTTAAAATGTCCGTTAAATAAATTATTTGATTTATAATTGATTTAGAATGATCATTTTTTCCAATTTTTTCAAAACACATAGTGTTTAAAATAAGTATTTCAGAAAGTATCAACTTTATCTTTGAGTGCAAATAAAGTACTTTTTAATATGTTTTCGCTTAGATATAAGTACGATGATCAATATGAGGAATACTTTTTGTATTTTCTTTTTCCATTATTGTTTAATTTTCGAATTTTCTATATTAAAGTCTTGTAATTATAAATATGAACATATTTTTATCGAATGATCGATACACGAGAGTCCATTTATTTATTCTGATATTAATCTGTTTGCACAATTCTTTATTTCATCAGCAAGAGTTATATGGGCCAATGGAATCACACACTTGAAATACGTTAAAGATTTTGTTCTTCAAATCTCCTCACTTAAAGAAATATAAAATATAATAATCTTGGTATCATATATATTTTCCGTTAAAACAATAATAGATCTTCATTTTTAAACTACTTTTAAAATGTATATAATTCATCTTAATTTTCCATTTAAGAAAATATTATAATAATAATAATAATTTATAACCTCTTACACAAAGGAAAAATGTAACGAATCAATATATCCGTATATACGTTATGTATTCATATAGAAAGAATGTACATATATATATATACATATATTCTATGTATCCATTTTTTCCTGGAAAGAAATCTATTAAAATTTATGTACTTCAAATATACCTTTCCTTCTAAAGCTTCCAATTCTTTAATCTTTTAAATTTATATGCTTCTGCATGTGCAACTTATCTATGGGAAACACCGATATATTGGACTCTCGCTTTTTAATGATTTCTTTAGAATTTAAAACTTTTAGGAAATTCACTGAATTTAATTAAATACATTCTTGCGTTATTAGCTTTGAAAGTATATTTATGTTTTTAAAGACAAATCACAGTTTAGAGCCATATTCGTACAATTTAATTTTAATTCTTCCCTTCATGTTTTCTTTTTTTATATATATTTTTTTCTGTATTACCTATTATTTTGGTAACATATTTAGTTGAATTCAACTTATTCAAAATAAGGAAGTTTGAAGATAATTTTTTATTTAAATTTCTCAAGCGTTATTCTTTATTTTAAAAGTTATTCAATTTCATACAGGATTCTAGAATTTATAGTAACAATTTCCAAAATAACCGATTTTTTATAAAGTGAAGTATTCCCAGTATATATTTAAATTATTTTTTAGCCTTAAAGGGTAAGGTTTATATTTCATAGTGCATTACCTTAATGTTTTTATTATAAATATTCGTGGAAAATATTCGTAGAGAAGAAATAAAACCTGAATTAAAGTATCCGAACACGTTGAAAATGACCAAATTCAGTCAAGACAGATATTTTTGTTTTTTATTTTATTGAATAGAGCTATCTTTCGACTTTACGAAACATACTTTGTTTTGTTTCTACGCTACCTAGAGGCCACGTTACAATCAACTTTATAAAGTTAGAAAAACCAGGAAGTGGGTTTTTGATCTACCAAAAGTGGGCATTTAAATTGCTCAAAATCTATCATGGCGAGCCTGATAACTCAAAATATTACGAATGTATTTCTGTAAAATTTTTGAACCTGATATTTATGTTATTTTCTAGAGAATGTACTAAAAAATTTCTTATTGTATGAATACTTTTTGAGTTATGGCTTGTTATTTAAATAATGGTCTCATAAAAAATATAACATTTCTTATAATGTTTACTCAATCAGCTATAAAATTTTCAAATTTTAGTAAAAAAATAAAATTTTAGTACATTTTCTAGATAAATGCATCTAATTTGTTTTAGTAATACTTTTACTAATATATGTTTATTACTTTTTTCTCTAACTGCTTTGAAGTTTTTCAAAAATATTGCTAAAATTTCACTCATAATTGTGATTTTTGTAAAATTCAGGTAATTTATTTTAAATATTGATATTTAAATAGTAATATTTATTGGTATTGAGTCATAAAAGAGCATTTATAATGTTTTAGTATACTATTTTGTTAAAAAGTACTCTGGACGTGTTCGGATACCTTAAATGTTTAGTTTTCAAAACATTTTTGCTCTCTTCAGGTATATGAAGTTCTAAAAAAGTCTGACATATAAAAAAAATTTCAGAACATAAGGAATTCTTTCTGGAAATCCAATTTCACCCGTAAGGAAATTTTCCGCAATTAATTATCTTAACTTATTTCTTGTTGCTTATTATCGATTAAACTTCATACTACAACCATGAAATTACTTGAAAAAGTTATCCTTTAAATACTTTTTACTATTTAGGAAAAAATTACAAATTTAAAATATGAACTATGTTAAAAGAAAAAATAAAAATAATAAGATCTTGGATTTATTGTCCTTGTAAAGTTTACATCTATTTATCTCCACCCCAAATAAATCACTTTATTAAATATGGACGTGAAGTATTTTAATTTCTATATTTCCTGGTTCACTCAGAATCAAACCAGTTGCTCACACAGATTGATTTAAATCGTATAATGTTATTTTAGAAACATTTTCCTTGTAAAAAAACAAAAGGTGTAAAATTGAAGCAAGCTGCTTAGTAATTATCTTTCTTATATCACTCGATCTCTCTTTTTCTTGTGTTTACAAGGTGATTTTGTTCAGCCTTTATAGTGCCTTTTAAACATAAGCGAAGTACAAGATTAATTGATTTTCCATTCATATGTGTTCAAAAAACACAATAAATAAATAAAGCATATATATTGTTAAAGAAAACCACATTCTATTTGCAATAGAAAATCAAAAGGGATTTCAAATACTTAACATTAGATGTAATTATTTACATCTTGTTTACTTTCAATTTTGTACTTTATTCCTACAAAATATCATTGCTTTCCCAAATTAAAAAAAATATTTACCAACTTTGATTTAAATCGTTGCTAAAAACAAGTACATACAAAAAACATTTTTTTTTTTTATGAACATCGTATTAACCAAATGTAATATAAACCAATTGTCTCAAATTAATTACAATGTCTTAGTATACGTTTCAAATTATTTATTATTTGCTGACTATAGAGAAGGATTCTTCTATATTTGATTGTTAAAAATGTAAAACTGAACAATTTCACAATGCACATTTTAGTGAGAAAATACAACATAAAATGCAAGTTTAATAGCAAAAGAATCTAAACTTTTGAATATTTTACAGAACCAAAATAAATTCATTAATTGCATTGTTTCGTATCATTCGTTTTTTTTTTTACCTTTAAATACTAGAAATTTTTCTTCCATTAACATTTAACTGCAATATAAAATTACTTTATCACGAAAATTAGGTATCGGTTTTTTCATAATGTTTCTCAAATACAGACTAAAATCTGATTTTGCCCTTGTTATTATTTAAATATACAAAATAATAGTTTGAAATTATTTTATTCTGTGATAAATTCGGTAAAAGTTTATTAAGTTGAAGACGATGTATCTTATATGTTTTATGATGTAAAATCCCCATAATACTCTTTCATCTAAATAAAGCAGCTTGACATTGGTTTTAATATATTTTGCCGAATGCTTACTTACGTCTCACTCTGAAGCAATCTAATGATTTTGAACAGCATTCAAGTGACGAGGACAAAAAATGAGTATGCACCCCACTCTCTTAAATTCCCCACCAGGCCAAAATTAGGACTATAAGCTCCAATAGAATTAACATATATCAGCACCTCAACATCGTGATTCTTAGAAAGATCAGAACAGTAGCCTACTACTAGACAATGCTGTCCACGAGTTCCTGACCAAGACCACCAGGTTACCACAGCAATTATTTTTAATCTTTAGAAATATAAAGATATTTCAAAACTGAGGATGATTTTAGAATTGAATTTCTTATGAAAGATATTTCTTTTACACGAATATAAATTTATAATGATAAGTGATAACCCCCTTGATATATAAGGGATACTATTCTAAATAATAAAGCTGAAAAAGTTATTTTAAGAATTTTGTGTAAATATATTGCCACTTTGGATGGCGAAAAGTTTTATTTATTTTTAATCGTTTATTTAAAATATTTAAAATGTGTACTTATTTTAAGAAAATTTATTTTATAAATATGAGCATCTTCAATGTTTTTCAGAACTATTTTGGCCACATGTGGCCTAGTGTTCATGGTCACGAACTCTTAACAGGCGTTATCGAGTCACGGATTCGACTCATTATGACTCGGAAAACTGGCCACGTTGAAGAGTTATTGCACGTTAAATCTGTAGAGATGTCTTTGACGAGGGCGGAAGTTTAGAGAGTGGTATTGCAGCACAGACGCTGTCTTCTTCACTTGACCTTAGTCCAAAATTACGAGGTCAGTGGCTAATAGTCTTCGTTTAGTTTGCTACGTGAAGAAAACAATCAACCCAAAATTAAAAATAACTTTACTAAGGGAACAAATAATCAACTTTGTTTTTCATACGTTATTTCACGAAAGACTATTTTAAATGTACAGAAAAAAATATTTAATATCTGACAAAATTTACAGTATATGTGAACTATATTTTAGAGATTTGAAGTTAAAAACAAATTACAGTTTTAAAAAAGCTAAAAAAACACCATTTTATAGTTAATCGAACTAAGTTGTAACTTAATCTTTTAATCGTCAAATCTGGAATTAGTCGCTAAATCTGGAAATGGAATCGGAAATTTTTTCACCAGATACGGGATGGGATCTGAAAAGGGGAAATCGTTAAACCTGAAGATCGTAATCAGGACAATGGAGCAAAATTATTAAATTATTTTATTGTCAGAGGTCTTGGACAAGTGAGCAAAATTTCGAATTAATCTGAACTTTTAAAATCGGTAAAAATGGAGTTCAAAGTTTTGTTACATACAAGTGAAGTTTATAAAAAAAGTGTTAAGGCGATATGGTACCCTAAAAATCATTAAACTGTCGAAAAAACTTTTATTGGCTTATTTCATACCCCGAATCTTTTTTAATTTGCCTGCAAAATTTCAAAGCTTTAGCTGCATTTTTCATTAAGTAATGAAGCAATGTTTGATGCTAAACAGCAACTACCACACCTATATTTCAGATTATCTGCTAGAAAAGAGCCTGATAAAAATGAATTAATTATTTTTTCTAATGCGCATCAATGAGATGTACATTATATATGCAGTAATAAAACATTTTAAGAATGAATTGGACAATTCATGCAAAAATTCTAGTTTGTGAATTATTTACTGGGAAGATCAAATGAATTTGGTCAAGATTTAAAAATTGTGCCTGCTTTTTATGATATTATTATGAATGAAATTAAAACTTCAAAACGGATTCTCCCAAAGCACAAATACTAAATCTCATTTTGATAACTCAGATTATTAAAAATCTAATTCGCAAGAATAGAAAAACTCTCCCATTTTTATATATTTGTTTTTGGTGATATATATATACATATATATATTTAATGTGTACGAAATTCCACACTTTTATTATTAAAATATTTTAAGATATTTATTTAAGGCAATACGGTACCATCTTCACAATTTTTTTTATTTTTAATATTTGATATTTGGTTTTAATTGTAATCCATAAAAGTTAATATTTAATAATAATTCCATACAAAAAAAATTTAATTTGTTGCAAAATGTTTGTAAAATTTAAATTTTTTTAGCTTTTTTAAGCATTTTTTAAATCCTTAGGGCTTTTTTAAATATGTCTCTTTTTATTCAAAAGGTTTTTTCCAAGTACCTTATACTATACTACACAAAATTGAGCATGAGTTTTTTTCTGCTGCTGCTCTTTCATTTTTTATTAATTTTTTTGTAGTTAAACTCCCAAAAATTCTCAAAATTACATTAATTTTGATTTTGAAATTTTTTAGAAAAAGTACTAAACATGTTAGAGCTAATTCCATGCACAGTTTGACAAAACATACATTTCAGAACATGTATACAAAATTTCAAACCCATACTTCAATTATCAAAAAGCCTTAGGGTTTTGAATAACAGTATATGTACAAAAATTCAACATGGAGAAATATGAGTTTGAAGTTTTTATTTCATGAATAGCATAATATAATATTCATCGAATAGTCTGAAATTTTATGAACTGTTAATTAGCTTATTTAAAACTACTTATCATAAAAAATTGTACAAATGTAGAACAATTAAACAGTATACTGTCATAATGAATACATAGAAAAAAACTAATGGAAGATCAATATTTCATAAAACTTTATCTTAATAATTATAATAAAAAATAAATACACACACTTCAGAGCTAATTCCATTCTCAAAGCTAATGCGCAACATGTACAAAAGATGTTTAAGCCTTTATTTTTTATTTCCATGATTTTAAAAGCCTTCGTATGTTAAATATTGTACACGAATAAAAGCAAAATCAAATAACAATTTATAGGTAAAATACATCAAAATCTAAGAACTGTATATGTGCATTTGTTTAAATAAATATCATAAAATATTTTAATAAAAAAATTGTTGAATCTCGCACGCATGGGATATATATATATCACCAAAAACAAATATATGAAAATGGGAGAGTTTTTCTATTCTTGCTAATTAGATTTTTAATTATCTGAATTATCAAAATGATATTTAGTATTTGTGCTTTGGGAGAATCCGTTTTGCAGTTTTAATTTCATTCATAATAATATCATAAGAAGCACGCACACCTTTTAAACCTTAACCAAATCCATTTGATCTTCAGCAAATAATTCACAAACTAGAATTTTTGCATGAATTGCACAATTATTTCTTAAAATAATTTATTACTGCATAGATAATGTCAATCTCATTGATGCTGATTAGAAAAATAATTAATTCATTTTTGATCAGGCTCTTTTCTAGCAGATAATCTGAAATGTAGGCGGGGTAGTTGCTGTTTAGCATCAAACATTGCTCCACTACTTAATGAAAAATGCAGGTAAAGCTTTAAAATTTTGCAGGCATATTTATAAAGGTTCGGGGTATCATATAAGCCAATAAAATTTTTTTCGACAGTTTAATAATTTTTAGGGTACCATATCGCCTTAAGCAAATGCACATATACAGTTCTTAGATTTTGATGTTTTTTACCTATAAATTGCTAGTTAATTTTGCTTTTATTCGTGTACAATATTTAACATGCGAAGGCTTTTACAATCATGGAAATAAAAAATAAAGGCATAAATATATTTTGTACATGTTGTGCATTAGCTCTGAGCATCGAATTAGCTCTGAAGTGTGTGTATTTATTTTTTTTATATTTATTAAGATAAAGTTTTATGAAATATTGATCTTTCATTCGTTTTTTTCCCTATATATTCATTATGGCAGTATACTGTTTAATTGCTCTACATTTGTGCAATTTTTTATATTAAGTAGTTTTAAATAAGCTAATTAACATTTCATAAAAGTTTCGGACTATTCGATGAATATTATATCGTGCTATTCATGGAATGAAAACTTCAAATTCATATTTGTCCATTTTGAATTTTTGTACATGTACTGTTATTCAAAACCCTAAGGCCTTTTTGATGATTGAAGCATGGGTTTGAAATTTTTATACATGCTCTGAATTTATGTTTTGTAAAACTGTGCATGTGGGATTAGATCTAACATGTTTAGTACTTTTTCTAAAAAATTTCAAAATCAAAATTAATGTTTTTTTGGGAATTTTTCGAAGTTTAATTATAAAAAATTTAATAATAAATTAAAGCGCATCAGCAGAAAAAAAATCCCATGCACATTTTTATGTAGTATATTATAAGGTACTTGGAAAAAAATTTTAAAAGAAAAGAGACATATTTAAAAAAGCCTTAGGAATTTAAAAAATGCTTAAAAATGCTTTAAAAAAATTAGATTTCACAAACATTTTACAACAAATTTAAAATATTTTGTTTGGAACTCTTATTTTATATTAACCTTTATAAAATACAATTAAAACCAAATATCAAATACTAAAAATAAAAAAATTTTGAGCATGATACCATATCGCCTTAAAGATACAACATTTTAAAGTAATAGCTTTTTTTTAACTATAAAGAATTTTGGCAAATGAATATAAATTAAAAATACTATTCTATTGTTTTTCTAATTCATTTTCATTATTTTCAGAATTTTTAAGAGTAAATTAAATATTATGCAATAAACTTTGAACATATATTATCTACTAAATAGACTTTATACAGTAATTGTTTTAAAATGTATATATAAATAACATAGCAACCTATAAACTACATACCAAATTATTACCAGTTTATAGATATAAATTTCCTAAATAGCAGATTAAAATATTTGAAAATCCAAGTATAATTTACCTTATTATCATAGTTGACTAAAAATGATTAATAACTATGATGATATTTAACAGTTTTTGATACACGTACAAATAAGATTAACATATTCAATATGAAACAAAATATCTTTCTCCAAAAGTCTAAAATCAATAAAATTATGTTTTAAAAAATAATTTTTTAAGCTGTGAATTGCAGTACATTGTTACACATCCTCGCTTAATTTGTAGTTGGTTTAATTTCTAAAGTGAGACAATATTGAATAATTAGTAGTTTATTAAAGATTTTATCTGATTCAACGTTTTATCTCACATCTACGCATACTGAGTTTTAAGCTCCGGATATTGGCATACTTTGGAAGTTTAGAAAGTGGGTTGCCACAACTTTGAATGGTGTCGTCGATGGTGCATTTTGAAATGCATTTATAGAATAATATTATTTATATTATGGAATTTTCTGAAATATTGTTTGCAATAAGTATTATTATAGTGTCAGGCAATTCAACACAAAATTTTATAGCCTGCACATATGAAAATATATATGATATTTTCGATTCTAAAGAAAAACGCACAAAGAATGGATCCCAGATGCTTGATAAATAATTTATTTAACAAAATAATTTATGTTTCACATTTAGATTACAAAACACTTAAACAATCCACACATTTACAAGATAGCCTTTCCGAGTCCAAGACCGAGCTTTCCAACTCCAAGACCGTAAGGGGCTCCGAGAAGACCGTTACCGATGGCGAGAGGAGCGGCAAGACCGTGTCCGGCAAGACCAAGTCCGAGTCCGTTGGCAAGGATTCCGTTACCGGCAATTACTCCATTTCCGTAGGCGAGAGGACCAGCAGCTGCGATGGGAGCAGCGACGGCAAGAGGAGCGGCAAGACCAGCGGCAGCAAGACCAAGAGGGGCGGCAAGACCAGCGGCAGCAAGACCAAGTGGAGCAGCGGGGGCAACGTGGTTGATGGCGGTTCTCTGGGAAGAGACGGTGGCGATAGCGGGAGCTCCAATCAATCCTTTACCAAGTCCCAAACCCAAAGGTCCGGCAGCGAGGACTGGGGCGCCATATCCCAAGGGTCCGACGAGGGAAGCGTGGGCGGCTGCGAGGGCAGCGCAGAAGATGACGACCTACATTTGGAAAAACGACACATAGTGTTTAAAAAGGTTTCAAGCTAAATGAACAACTTGTAGCATATCTAGTAAAAAAAAATTTTAAGTTTAATTTTACTTAGTAAATATTCATGATTCATAGGAAACATAATGGGTTGTTACTCTCAAAAACTGTACAGTAGCTTTTATTTTATAAATGAAGCAGTATCGAAATGATTTAGTTCTAAGTTGAAACAGATTTCCTAAATAATAAATAAGCAACAAAAGTAAAACAAATCCCGATAAAATAATTTCATTTTTCTTTAAAATATATGATCAACTTCCACACATATGTTTTTTTATAAATCTCCTTTTCTTATAATTATGTTATCTAAAACTACACTGATACTATTTGCAAATAAATTTTAGATGTCAAAATTTTCTTATTTATAAGCTTTATATTGAAGTAAGATGGTTTTCGAATAGGTGAATACTCTTAATACTAAATATAACTTTAAGAATTGGGAAGAACGAATAATGAATCTTTTTTTACACTGTTCTTCATTATTCATTCGCTTACCCCATTTGAGTTAGAGAAATTAAAATTTTTAAATTTATACTATTTGGTGCAATACTATATCTTAACTAATAATATTTAATAAAAATTTTCAAAGAATTCTTAGAACATCAAATAATTTATCGAATGTATGCATGATAAGGTTTTAATTTCTTAATACAGCCTTTTGGTACAAACCAAATATTTCCGATGACGTAGGTCATATATTTTCACATTACAGAGGAATTCTGAATTAACATTGGGGGCAAACAAATTTGTTGATTCAGCAGTTTAAATTATTGAAATTTGGTTCAAATGGAACACTACAGTGTTTTCTCATAATCAGAATGAATTTCAGTAGGGTACTGATTTTTCTTCTCAATCTGAAGGAAAAGTTTCCATTAAAACTTTAAGTATTTACGAAATGATTAAAAATTTTGTATCACTTTTACTTTTCATTGATTCTCTTTTTCATAATTTGACAGATAACTCAAATAATTTTTTGCTATGAATCGAAACATTTGAAAAAATATAAGCAGTTTGGTGTGTAAGAAAAGTTTGATTTAATATGCTTAATCTTGAACATTTCGAAAAAGAATTTAGTGATATATTCAATAAAATAACAAAACACATTCCATTTTAAAATACCCATTATTTTTAATGAAACCTGTATCACTGCTAAATTATTTCTTCATAATAAAAGTATTTAAAGATAGAATCTAACTTGAGCGTTTAAAAATCCTTGTATAATAAATTAAAGGACACAGTGAACCATTATCTCTTATGTCAGTTTAAATTCCCTTAAAACGTATAATTCCCATTTTAATTTAACCACTACATCAACACATCGATTCTACATTGTTCTAAATATAGCATCAAAATTTAGAAGAAATAGCTGAGTAACTTCTTTTTATAACATATAAATAATGTGCTATAAGTTATTTACAAATACTTTTGCAATCGAATGAATTGAGTTTTAGTACTTGTAAAACAACCTGTTAGTATTTCCAAATAGCGAAAAAAATAATGCACAGTTAAAAAATTATCTTCTTTCATAAGAAAAAATATTTAACTTCTCATGTATATAAAAGGGTTACAATACAACATAGTTAAATATTGTATAACATATATGCTATAAAAATATCCTTTCTCAATATGTTTTCAATAATAATCATAAGCTGCAATTCATCATTTCTATAATGAGAAAAGAAGGATTTTTATTACAATGCTGTTGTTTCTATACATGACTGCTCAGATTCAAACTTTTTGAATGAAGATAGTAAAACACAACAAATTCAACGCATTCGAAGTTTATATTAAATTCTAATTTTCAAATCTTGCCTAATTTAAATATCAACAGAATATCTTGCCGCAAATGAAATGCATATATTTAGAATGTATTCATAGAAAAATAAAAAATTCATTCGTCATATTCGTTGTCATAAAAAATTTATAGCTGTAATATTAGAATTCAAAATATAATAGGCGGCATTTTGTATTTCCAGTAATTTAGAATTATTAGAAACTTAACTCTTGCAGCTTTTGTGATTATAAATATTGCTAGAAAATTCTTACACGCAAATGAATACTGAAAATTTCATCTTACCTTAGCGAACATGTTGATGAGTGGAGGTACTTAGCTGAATTTGCTAATGAAGTAACAGCCGAATATCCACTACTTTTATACAGTTCCGTAAAAAAACAAAAAAGACGACATTTCGCGTAGTATGAAATTTGAAGACAAAGAAAAAGAGTAGGAAGGAAGGTTGGGTAGTTGTGGGAATGGTTAGTTATCTCCCTCCGCCTATTTTGGTAAGTAGATGACATTGGAAAACCTAAACTGGTTCATTTCCTGGTACTGGATACCACTAAATAAGTTGTTTGTGCCTTATTATTCAATAGATGATTTATGAGATAAGAGTTTCCAAGGTTCCTTAAATAATTGCACTAATCACTTGAAAACCTTAAATGTCATAATTTCATGTATCTTTTTCTTCTGAATTTTTGCTGATACTATTTTTCCTGCTTTATATCCATTAATTACATCTCCATTGCTTTGTGAGGGTAAACATGATCTAGGTAGGTTTATGTACACACGTCTGCGCTTCTCAAACTGTGTGGCGAGCCCCCCTCCCCCTAAGGGTGCGTGATAACCCTACGAGCATATTGAAAAGTCCAAATTAAAAGATTAAGAAAATTACAAATTTACTGAATGGAAGCACACAAAAATACACATAATAAAAACTGACATAATAAAAACAAAATACACATTTCATGTCTAGAATATACTTATAATTACATCACAGCACTGCTCACAATGTATTTGATAATTAATTTATCAATACTAAGTTAAGAACAAAATTGTTGCTACTAATGCCACCTGATCGGTAATGGCCAGATCGAGTGCCACGAAAATCATCATGATAAAGGGCTAAGTGAAGTCTGTTGTTACTAGTAATTAATCACTAGTGACTCCCGTGAGCTTATCACACATATACAAAAATATATACAAAATTTAATACCTATATTGATAATTTGTACAGTTTATACTTAAAATCGTATTGTAGCCTTAGCGTCAAAGAACACTATTATTGAACTTAATACATTATTCTTGTACGGGGAAGGGCGCGATGAAAATTATGAGTGAAAATTGGGTTGGAAATATTGAATGTTCTAGAGGCATTGTGTTTAGTTTTCATTTTGAGAGGCTGAAACAATCAATTTGTGTGTAGCTTCTGGAATACAATATGTGTTCTAAGATTGGTAAAATATTAGATACTTTTTCTAAAATTTCTTCACTTTTTGAAATGGATCAAATGCATTTTAACATCATAAAATGAGTTATTGAAATGTTTACAATTGGTTTTAACGCAAGAATTCAAACCGTAACAATATAAAAAGGAATTCAGTGAAATTTAGTATTATTCGTTGGGTTGGAAATATTGAAAGTTCTAGAGGTATTGACATATGTGTTTAGTTTTCATTTTGAGAGGCTGAAAAAATCAATTTGTGTGTAACTTCTGGAATACAATATGTGTTCTAAGATTGGTAAAATATTAGATACTTTTTTCTAAAATTTCTTCACTTTTTGAAATGGGTCAAATGCATTTTAACATCATAAAATGAGTTATTGAAATGTTTACAATTGGTTTTAACGCAAGAATTCAAACCGTAACATTATAAAAAGGAATTCAGTGAAATTTAGTATTATTCGTGAACAACTTTATACTTATTAGTGGCGTAGTGTGGACTTTCGCCACCTGGTGTCAACAGGAAATTTGTGAAAATAGTCGATCTGAGATAATTTTTGATTAATTTTTGCTTAGAGAGACTTCTTTCGCATGATGGCAGATGTTAAAAAAATTCTCAACATTATAAAAATGCTTGGTAAGCCATATTTAAGTTTGGACTTAATAATATAGTTTAATAAACCCAGAGAGAGCCGGATCTAATGAGTTCTTTCTTTACAGCCTGGGTCTGTTGCAGCTACAAAAACTTGTAGAAGTACGTGATCAAGTTGGAAATCTTTATTAATGTCTTGGGAGCTTGATCTAAGTTATGTTAGTCCATGCCAGGCCTTAAAAAGGCATATTTTTGCGCTAGATTCTGCAAATGCTGGAACCTTTCTCGAATTTCAGCAGTTACTCTGTCTATTGAAGAAAACATTGTTCGCCTCAAGTCATATTTGTACGATAACTGAACATCTTTACTTCCGTCGCCAAATACATCCTTTCTCCTGATTCGTCTTGTGGTTCCAAAGAAATTTCAATCGCTTCACATAAACTTTTGCATATATATTAAAACTCTCGTTTTGCTTCTAATACGGTCTGTAAAGCACGTATTTTTAGCCCATTGATGGATATTTAGTCCCTCTGTTTACAAATAGTTTTGAGCATCATTGACTTCACACAGTACCGGTTGCCAGAAGTCTAAATAACATAAAATGAATACGATGGCATAGCGACTAATAAGCTTCCCACATCTGTGCGTATATTAATTAAAGCTTTCACTAGTTTCCGTCAGTTTTTCCAGTGCAGTTAAAGTTTCTTTGTAATGGTGCCTAATATAATTTACAGCATCTATAGCGCTCCAACGTGTGTCATGAATCCTCTTCAATTTTTTTCCTGTGGATTCAAGAAGAACTTTCCATCATCGAAGTAGGAAAAAAAAGTAGCATGTTTTGGCGTACCAAAGAAAGTCACCGAATTTGCCTCCACTGAAGCGACATGAACGCAAACTAGATTTAGCGAATGGTTTGAGCAAGGAACAAATTCGGCATTAAGATTGATATCTTTTATCAGCTGTTGCACACCTGTGGGGCATCCAACCATCGTGGCAGAAGTATCATAAGCTTGCCTCTGCAGTTCATAATGTCGAGCCCATCAGCCTTAAGTCTGCTTACTATCATGTCACTGATACCCTCCGCAGTTTTGTTTTTCGCTTCACACTATGAAATCTATAAAAGATTCCTCTACTCTAACTTCCTGGTTTTCAATCATCACATATCTTACTACTTGCCTTTTTTTTATCTTTGTGGAAAGTATCCGGTGTGGTGTCGAAATTCCTGGAATAATATTTAGCCTTTTGGACACGAGCTATAATTACTGGACGAACTTTGTTTCCTAAAATTTCTATGAACTCATTTTGAATTTGAGGTGACATATAAGTGAGAGAACTGTTTTAGCCTATTTTGATCCTTTCTAAATGCTCTCTGAGAATAGGGTTGTACTTTGCCAGAAGATGTATCAATTCTAAAAAGTTGTCTCAATTAGTACTGGTGTCATCTTCCCTGCGGCCAGGCAAAACCAAATTTTGTTTTTCCAGAAATTATATAATATCAAACCTTCTTGTCAGAAACTTCATGCCATTTTTTTTTTGTTTTGTTTCCTTTGCCAATGGTTCTTGTTCTGTTTTATTAATTGTTTGTCCTTTCCGAAGTCTCTTTTCAAACTCCTTCCATGCAAAAAGTTTCTATTGTTCCATACATAAAGGGTACGTAGAGGATACAATTGTACGAAATACCAAAGTCGTAAAAAATTTACAACTTTTGGCTTCTGTGACTTCAACCTGCTCCACGTGTCACCCTGTCGCACCCGCGTGGTGCCGCTTTGCTTGTGTCAGCGCGAGCGTGATTTGGAGTTGGAAATATTTTTTGAATTTAAATGTCTCAGTGCTTGTGCCGCTGCTCCCCTTTTCGTATGCCGCATGGGGCCATGGTCCCCTCTGCACCCTCACGCCACGCCACTGATACTTATTGAATTAATTTTAGATGCACAGATCATTTATGCTTTGAGTATAGAAATAATCATATATATATATATATATATATATATATATATATTGTTTATTTTTTTAAATTCTCTATTAACCCTCTCGCTGCACATCCAGCGATTTCCATGGTCCAAGTACACGTAGCAGACGTAGCACTACACAGCTAGAGGGTTAAAGTAAAAGAAAAATTAATAAAAATAATTCAAAGAGAAAGATTGCGCAAGCACACCGTTATATCTACATTCAAAGATTTCAAGAATGAGCTTCCTTCACTAAAAATAAATAATATTTAGGAAAAATTCTACTTTTTATAGACATAAGACATTATACAAAATACCTTAAAGGCACACACACAACTAACTCTATTTAATATATGTGTATATCATATGTAATTATTTTGATATTTCCCCTGTATTGTATCACTTAATTCTTTACCTTATAACTTTTTTAAAGTGTGAAATCAATATTATTTTTTTAGAAAATGTCTAAAGGACATTTTAAATGAAATATGGTTAAAATTAATTATTAAAATTCAGATAATAAAAACATTTATTTCTTAAGAGTGGATAAGTAGATTTAAATAATATTTTTTCATTTAAAAATATAATTATTCCTAGAATATGTCGTGATGTTTGTATAATTGACATATGTAGATGAAACTTACATTTTTCTTTTATTCTTTGGTCGATCATGAATAGCTATTGAAAATATAGCAAAAAAAATAACGCAAATTAAAAGCTTTATTTATATTTTGTGTTTCAAATGTTAGTGGGAAAAAAAGGAATTTTAACAAAAAATTAAAGTTTTACAAAAGACTGAAAAAATAAAAATTCCCTTAATGTTTTTTTCCCCGTCTTTTGAGGTAAGGGATTGAATCAGGTTTACTCGAAGTAAATATATTAATAAAATATCTTATAGTATTTTTTTCTTATAGATTTGACATGCATTTATTTTTTTTCTAGTGGAACATTAACATTTGAATATAATAGATTTGTCCACAATATTCGAGTTCTTAAATAGAATAATAATAGAATATAATTATAAATTATTAAATTGCGTGAAAATAATTTGAATATTTTTGAACGCGTGTGAAATGAATTATTAATTTATGTAAGAGTTCAATCACTATCACTATCAATATTAATTTCCGTTAATGCATCCATTTATTGTTTTACTCTGTTTATATATATCCTTTGCAAAATAAAGCAAACTGTAACACAAACCAAAATAGGAACAATAACACCTGACGAACATTCACGATTACACAGCGACATCTAGTGAGCGTTCCTCAAAATCAGACATTCGAAGCTTATCTGTTAAACGATCAACATTGGAGCTAACCTGTGTCCCCTTTAAGTAGATTTTGCAGTTTTCTAATTGCAGTATTTTTCGAAAATATTTTAAATGTTTTTTTCATTGTACATCTAAATGTTTAATATCTTGATTGTTTAACTTTGTACATATAAATGTCCTGTTAAAATATTTTATTAAAGATTTTTGGCGTCTGACAGCTTTTCACAAAATTGAACTACATAAAGTGAGTTACAGGTTTGCACGAAAAAACAAGCTTCTTTCATTAATGTTTCAATTTATCTTTGAAAAAAAAACCTTTAAGCCCGAATTAAAGATATTTGAAGCAAAATAAAAACATTAATTCGAATTAGTAGCATCGGAAACAAAAATATCAATAAAAACATAAATATAAATCAACAACTACTCCCTCCCCCTCCCCAAAAAAAGCCTTTTTTACTTTACTTTACTTACTCGGGAGAATCAAGCCCACCCAAGGGGTTTCGAGCTGTGAATCGACCCTCCGAGATGTAACTTTATTAAAGAAAACAAAAAAGTGTACAAAGTGGTCCCGAAGGAGGACCCTCCCCACAAAATTCTTGAGAAAAGGGGGGAAATACAGATGGAAAGCTTTACAATTTGTATAACATTGCAAATACAAAAAAAAACACACACACACACACAAACACCGACGCTGTCTAACTAATGAGACAGGAAAGACATGAAAAAAGTAATAAGAGAAGCGGGGAAACCCTCCTAAAAGGGAGTTCGAGAAAGGGGGAAAAAAAGATAGCGGAGGTCCAGACATTTTTTTTTTTGTTATATTTTGGAAAGAGCAATAATGGTCGGTTCAGGAGCGGCAGCACAGTGGGATCCTGGAAACTCCCAAAGACGCAGGGGGGTGCCAAAGGGAGGCACCATATCCAATGACCTCCCCTCTCCAAAAGCTTGCACCCCAAGGCAATGAAAACAACAGAGAGGGAATGCAAACCAGTCATTCAAAAAGAAGAAAGGGGGAGGGGAGGGAGACATTGGCCAAATGACGATATCCAGCAAATGGTCGGGAGAAAACCAAATTAATTTTTTGAAAAAAAAAAATGAAAAATGAAAAGGAATAGCAAGAGGAAGGCCAAGAAACAGGAAAGAGGGCTTAAGATAGCCTATCACAAATGGAATTTGAAATCACAAAGCAAGAAATTAATTTATTGTGGATAGTGCGATTATTTGTAACAGAGTTAACCCAAGGGGAAAGAGCATTTGGATTGGGATTAACAAGATGATGATCGGCAGTGAAGGGACAGTGGAAAACGTAATGGTCGGCGTCCCCGGGCGACCCACAAATGCAATTTGGAGAGGAAAGAAGATTGAACCTGTGCAAGTAAGCGGGGAAAGGGCCATGATAGTTAGAAAATGACCAGATATTTAGAAATTAGAGGAATGTTAAAGTTAGGATTTTAAAAAAGCGTTTGACCCTAAGCCCCGTATTGCAATCATTCCAATAGGAGTCCAAGACTCTAGGACAAATTTATTTAAGGAACTAGAGAGATAGAGCGAGGAGCAGGGACCGAAAACACTTCACCATCATAAACAGCCTTTTTGCACAAAAATCGGCCTAATCATTATAGATGTTATTGTTATGAGCTTGACCCAGTAAAGATTGAATAGTTCCGGAATTGAAACAATTTAAGTTTAATAAATTGAGATAGCTAGATTTTATTTGTAAGATTATTAAGAAAGAGAATAAAGGAAAACTATCAGTATAAATGTGAATTTTAGTATTATGAATGAACTGCCCAACAGACAGAGAGCCGATGGCAGAGAACTCTGCTGAAAAACAGAATTGAAATTTGAATTTAAAAAGATACGTTTTAAAGGGAAAGCCCCGATAAAAATACACACTGCGAACCACCTCGGAACTGATTTGGAACCGTCAGTGTATACTTCCCACCAGATGGCCTCGAAAGTATTGATAGGGAAGGAAAGAAAATCCGGAGCACCTGATGAGAGAATATAAGAGTCCAACTTCGAACTGGATAAGACCTGGAAGGAGATCGTTCTGTTGTTCCAAATTTGAACTTAAAGTAGAGAGAGCGAATAATAATATGAATGGGGGAATCCCTGATAGATATTAAGAGCATCTGTAGGAGAGGTTTATAAGCTTTGGTAATTTTAATAAGTAAATCTCTGAAGGATTTAAGTTTTTGTATCTGGACAGAGTCAGGAATCCACCCCATACTCCTGCTCCGTAGAAGATGATTGGTTGTACTAACAGAATTATACCAAAGTTTCATTAGGAAATATGCTGGTGATTGAAATTTTGGAAACACGATGAAAGTTGGAGGAAATCGAGAGAATCTTATCTTGATGAATTTATATGGGAGTCCAAGATAAGAGATTGTCTATGTGACACCCAAGTATTTGTATGACTTGGCGATATGATGGAATTCGGACAAATTAAAAATAGGATTTCTCCTGAAGTTGACTCCCACGAAAGCCACCGCATTGAAAAAAGGGACATCGGAAAACAACAGAAACGGTTTTGGCATTGCTATGACAAAATAAGCTCGGAAAGCTTAGAATCGACTAAACTTAAGATTTTTAGTATTATTCTCAAGTTCCCTACGCGAGAGGCCAAAAGAGACTACTGCGAGATCGTCCGCAAAGCTTGAAGAAGAAACAGTTCAGAGTTCAGAGAAAGAATAGGGTTAAAATAAATATTCCAAAGAGTAGGGAAAGTACGGACCCTGTGGCAGCCTTTATAAATTTGTTTTTTAATTGTAAAAGAATTATCAGCCCAAATAATTACCCTGTTAGTGAGGTAAGAGTGAATGAATTTCTGAAAGTAAGGGAATGTGAATGAATGAAAAATATTGAAGAGAGTCGACCAATCCACGTTGTCAAAAGCAGATTTGATATCGAAACGTGGAAGCAGTATGCTTATGCACCCGTGTATTTTTAATGTGATGCACTAAATTGTCAACAGCCTCAATGCAACTGCGGTTTTCCCTAAAACCAAACTGAGACCCATGGAGAATTTTATTCTCAGACATCCAGAGAAGAAACCTATTAAGAAAAATTCTTTCTAAAATTTTGCCAAGAGTGACAACAAACAAATGGACGATAGGAGAGAGCAGACGAGGGTCACGCCCAGCTTTAGAAGAAATTTAATTTTAGTGTCCTTAAAAATGGAGGGAAGTGGCTAAATTGGATGCAGAGGTTAAAGAAACGGAAAAGCAAGTTGGGGAAGAATTATAAAGAGCTTTCCAAATAGCGTAGTCAATGAGATCAATACCCGGGCTTACCTCCCCGGAGCTTCCGGAAAACGACGTCAACTTCACTAGGTCTCAGGCCAGAAGGAGGAGAGCTTATTGAAGACAGGGGAATAGAAGGAGATCCGAAGGAAAATGAGAATCAAGAAGAAGGCTAATCTTACTTTGGAAGATGGAGCAGGGTCACCAGTCGAAATCTGATGAAGATTAGTAGGACTGGTTAACTTTCCGAAAGCTGCTTTAAATGTAACCCAAAATTATTAGAATTAGTTGAACAGAAGGATTCCCAAGCCTTATTCTTGTGTCAATTATTAAATTTTTATAGTAGGCCCGAAGGCCTTATACCTGGAGTGCATGGAAGCAACCTCGTCGACCGGCAGGCCATGTTTTTGAGGGAAACAATCCTACCTTGTATGCGTTAAGTTGATTTCGCTGGATTCTTAGAGAATTGTTCCACCATTTAAAAAAGGAGTGCTTAAGACCGGCCTTTCTAAGAGTTGAGAAGGCAGAGGCTTTTGTAGTGTTTATTAATAAGCAAGCAAAATCGTCCATTGTCCAATTGAGGAAATATTAGTTAAAAGAATTAAGAAGGTGTATAGTGTTTGCGAAAATTAGAAATAAATTATTCATGCCATATTTGGTTTAAAGACAAAGTCAGAAAAGGTTAGATCACACCGGAGATGGACACTGATAAGCTATGGTCGCTAAGAGATTCGGTTGAAAGAATTTCCCAATGCCTCAACAAAGGAAGTAAGTCACAA
>BMAO01022299.1:0-54142 GCA_019973975.1 Trichonephila clavata | reverse complement strand
AGTAAAAAGCTGCTAATTTGAAATTACAAAGATGAATTTAATTTTATTTATTTGTATTTATATAAATATGTGTGTGTGCGTATATACATATGAAGTGGCGCGATTTATCCGGAAGGACAGAACCCGGGACCTTTGGGTCCGAGGCCGAGTAACTTAACCACTACACCAAAATGATCACCATGGTGCAGAGGTTGTTACTGGCTTATATAGAATATATCACAACACACTCCCCTACCAGAGAATTTAGTTAGTCGAACGAACGATATAGTTGTTAATGGGAGCATTCAGTTTCTTGTGTGTTGGATGAGTTGCGTCATGTTTATCTGACGATTTTTTTTCCTTGGTTGCTCTCTTTTTTTTTGCGGGTAGATGGCGCCACGACAGATCAGTAGAGGTTTTGCTTTTGTTAGTTAAGCTACGGTCACCAAATGAAGTGGCGCATTTTTATCCTGGTAGGACAGAACCCGGAACCTTTGGGTCCGAGTCCGAGTAACTTAACCACTACACCAAAATGATCACCATGGTGCGGAGCTTGTTACTGGCTTATATAGACTATATCACAACACAAATATGTATATATGTGTGTGTACACACATGCGTACACACGCACACACACACACACACACATATATATATATATGTGTGTGTATCTTATATATATCTATATGTATATATATATATGTGTGTGTGTGTGTGTATCTTATATATATCTATATGTATATATATTTCAAAAATATACAAAAGATAGTTATATAGCTAAGATAACTATAGTCATAATAGAAAAGATTTAGCCACAGAAATACTAAAAGCAAACTCCCAGCCTAAGGAACTAGGAATGCAGGTTTAAACAAAGTTTTTTGGTCAGCCAACCTTCACCTGAATTTGCCAATATTCTGGCCATAGGAAAAGCAATAAATTTCTAGAGAAGTTTAACTATATTATAGATAAATCCATAATCTATTAATGTAATACTATAATGTTATAGCCTTTAATATTTACTAAAATATTTAAAATCAAAGCTAAACTAATAGAAGACTTACCACGTGAATACATATTCGCCTCTTATGGACAATAACAGTAACGCATATAATTATTATGTATTGATAAAGTAGCGTTATTACTATATATATACTTTTAAAAATTCTATTTTTTATTTTAAAAATTTATAGAAAATAAAAATACCATCCAGACATAAACGATTAATTTTTAATAAAATATATTATTATAAATTACTTAGCTAGAGGCGCCATCTATCTATAAACTCTGCAACTGAAAACTTTTTTTTATTTAACTGTTATATAACTTTTTATAAATTTAGGAGGGTAACTGTGTTCCATACAGTGTTTAATAAAGTTATTAATATTTAAATATATATTAGATTTATCACTAACTAATACTTTGTTACGATAAATATAATTGAAAATAATATTTCGATAGATTGATATAGAGATGTTTGAATTCCAGTAAGGAACTTTAAGAATGTTAAAATTAAAATCATCTCTTTTATCATAAATATTGCTATGTAATTTATAGTCCTTAATACATAATGATACATCCAAGTAATTAGTTTTAACATGATTTTTATTAATTTTAATGAGCTTTAAATATCCCGGATAAAAATTGATATTGGGGTTATAATTATTATTTTTACCAAAAATAATTAGGGCATCTATGTATCTAAAAATGTAATAATCATTATTAATAATATAATTATTTTCGTAAAGTGTAAACATAAATTAGACAAACTATTGCTAGCAGGGCCACATGTATATCTTATATATATATATATATATATATATATAAGATATTCACCACGTGGGTTTTAGGCTTTTGCCTTAGTTTATACTGGGAGCTATTATGTAGAAACAATTTCTGCTGCAGGAGAAGGTTGAGATCTCACAAACATTGTTTAATCCTGTTTCACTGTCCTAAACCAGTGACAGCTCGAGAAATCATAATAGTTTTCCCTCTAGCTACATTTATTTTTGGTTTGTCATGGTTCCATGTTCTTGGTTCTTCCGGTCTGATCTTAGGATGCTTGGGATTTATTAGTCTTCTTTTGAATTATTTACTGCTATATATATATATATATATATTATATAAAGATTTTTAAAGCATATTAAACTTAAACAAATCAAATTATTTGTACAAAAAAAATTAATAATTTTTTTGAAAATAATAGTTTTTGTATCGAAAACACTGTGAAGTAAAGAGCTAAAATTTTCAAATGGAGGAGCTTCTACATGCAGTCTGTAATATATTAAACTGCGCCAAGAGCGCGAAGCTAAGAGAGAAAGTATTAGTGAAGAGATTATCTGTGAAACTGCTTCCTCTAAAACACTTGACTCAATACATAATGCATCTCAATTGTATGACGTCCACTCCTATCAGGGACCTCAACCTTAAATGTAACCGAAATCAGCGAACCTAGCCCTCAACAGCAGTTCCTTCTATGCGTATATCTGCTCTCTCCAATTGGAATTATTGCGAATTATATCCTTCCATGACATGCTCTACGGAGTGAAAACGACTGCACCACGCTAACTTAACGGCGTTTCACTCTAAATTCATTATACCTAACTCGAAAACTCATTCGAACAACGTCGTTTACACTGTAAAGAGCTCTTGCGAGAAAATAGTGGGTTTAACATGATTCAGCTTTGGACTTGCAGCAGTGCTTCTCAAACTTTCAATATTTGCGACCCAATATTCAATCATACTTTTCTTCCCCTTCCCTCCATACAATAACAATGTTTTGAATTCCATAATACTATACTTTAACGCTAAAGCTACAATATGATTTGATCTTCCTAAGGTCATCGGTGTATATAAACGTCTCGCTCAACCAAAGCGTTAATTCCCCCGACGTATATTTCCGTGTTTCTGAAGTACGGTTTGTTTTGTGCACTGCATCCATAAAATTGTACCGAAGGCTTTGGAATGCAGTAAGATTACCTTGATAGTGTTTACGAAAGATTTACTTATTTCAGGGGATTAGCTTACGTATTCTCCTTTTCTCTCCCCCCCCTCCCCAATATCTCATATTCACGTGTAAACTTGGAAACGATAGCATTGGGCAGTGAGTCGCGTTACTTTTAATCGCAGTTGAAAGATTAATTATAAACAGCACAGATTATCAAGATAAGTGTTAATTGTTTGGTATAATTTTATATATGAAAAGCCGATGGGGGTCATTGGTAATTATTTATGTGGTTCTTAACTTAGTACTGTTACATTTACTATAAAATACATATTGTGCAGTACTAATACATTTATAAGTGTATTATGTCAGTGTAAATTTTGTATTTTATTTTTCATTATGACAAAAGTCTTTTGCTTGTTTACTTTCAGAAAATTAATAAGTTTTTAAAATTATTAATTCGACTTTGTAATATGCTCATTCTCCTCTCGTAGAGTTATTACGCTCCCGTGGAAAGGGCACCCCCAGTTTGAGAAACGCTGGCAGACAGTGAAAATCGCTTAACACGAAATATATTTTTTCGTGTTAAGAGATACTGCAAAAAAGTATATATATATTTAAAAGAATTAATTTTATTAAAGTACATTTTATTTTCATTATATGCGTGTACTTAATAAAATCAATAGAACAAAAACATTAAGAACTTAATGAAAATTAATAAAAAAAATAGCAATACCCAAACCTTTACAGATATCCATTTTCGTTTTCAATCAACAGCCTTAAGAAGTTTGATCTTTATTTTATGCGAAATAGAGATTGGCCCCCTCCCCTGAGCTCTTTGACATTGAGCACATTAGAAAATTCTTCTAAAATAGGAAATAAAACGTGAACCAAACTCACTGATTTTAACTCCTACTGCGATGCACTCTTCATCGAATTCCAAAGACAACAGATGAGAAAAGTGACGTTTGTAGGGGTGGAGGGTGAAAGTAGTTTTGATAAACAAAATTTGCTCAAGTCATTGGCTATACTGAGGGTATTTCAAATTCAATTTCAATCCTTCGAAACATGTAAAACCACCTGTCTTTCATTAAACACCCCTCTTAAATCGCCTCTGTACGACAGGCGTTTTCCATATTTTGTTGATTCTCAGAAAAGATATCATTTCGTGTTAAGCTAATTTCGTTTCGTGTTAAGAAAGAAATCATTGTTGTTTGTCGGGACCATTGTATTATTTTCGTGTTCACTGATATTTCGTCTTAAGCGTTTTTGTGTTAAACGTGTTTCACTGTCGGTTCCTGCTTCCCTCTGAAACCCCTTGTTTACCCTCAGATCCGGCTAGGTGTGTGGGAGAAACTGAATAATCAACAGACATGATTCACTCTAATTATTTTACTAACACCAAAATATCAATCAGATACAATAAAAATCTAATTACGATGACAGATCAGATAGTAGAGCGCGGCGGTGAGATTGAATAGCCTGGGGATAATAATACGGTCCCTCAACTGATTCCACGATAGCTTAAGCACCCTCAATATAAACTACGTCACACACTAATAATCTAACTTCTATTTAAAGAAGGATCACGATACCTGTACTTTTATGAAGTCAAGTCCTACACTGGAGTCCTTGAATGCGATCCTCAACTGGATTAAATCACCGTCGATTGATCCTTTCTTAGAAATCTTCAATTGATAAACTCCGATTGTACTTAATCATTTCACGGTCCTTCACTAACCAACTAACTCTTAAAACTCGCGAATACAGAATTTATATAATATACTTAATTTGCATAATCACGCTTTCCTTACTCGGTGAAAGTTGGTTGATACTATTGTTTTCCCCAAGGGGTTGGTAGAGCCCCGTATTGATCCGTCACAACTGTACTTGAAGGTTCCATTGAGCTTATCATTGCTCCATATTGCTTAATTTTAACACATTTGTAATTTAATGAGAATAATAACCTATAAATGTTTCAGATTAGTGGATTTTTTGACAACCATTTTGATTTAGTTCCACAAAAAAAACATTTTTAAATTTTAGGTTATTAATCATTTGAATTAAGCCCCTAATTAACTGAAGAAATAAAAAAATAAAAAAAATGAAGCCTTTTTATCTCGGGGACTTCAATTTTTTTAAAATGATTTTCCTGTAGAAAATACGAGATAGGATTCAAAAGTATCCCAGAATGATCCTGTGAGGATAAAGTTTTTGCAGTAGAGCGACTACGATAACATTTCTGTGTCACTGCCTTCGTCCCCTTCTCTAAAAATGTTTGTCCTGAATCACGAGGTTGGTGCGTTGCCATGGCGACGTATTTTGTAATGGATACATTTAGTAGCCGGTGATTTAATGCAATTGCATTTGTTGAGCTGAGAATATTATCAAATTTTGTGTTCGCTTGAGAAAGTGCGCTACGGAGGCTTATGCACAGTTGAAGCATGTTTAAGGCAGTGATACAATATCGCAAACACAAGATTTTGAGGGGCATCGTCGATTCAGAGAAGGCAGGGAAGGTATCAAAGACGACGATCGCTCTGGACGTTCAGACTTCCCATACCCCTGTAAACATTGAAAAGTTTTCTCCGGCGGTACATAAGAATATGCTTTCAACAGCAACGGAGTGAAAACGAAACAATTGTTTTGCCACATCCTCCTTTCTTCACTGATTTCTTCCCCAGCCATTTTTTTTTTGTCTTTATGGTGCATTTCTTTTGTATATTTTTACTATTTCTTTTGTATTTGTAAAAAAGTTGGAATTGTTTAAAATGTAAACTTTGATTTTTTTTTTTTTTTTTTGCAATAAAATCTGGATGTGAGGGTGGTTGTTTCCCGAGGGATCGGTTGTAGCTCTAAACCCTCTTCGGGTGAGCTCGGTTCCTCTGGGCATTCATCATCATCCCAGCTATCTCAGATTATTCCCAGAACTGGCCCGTCGATTTCAGGGTTGACGATTTTAATCTGCAGATAAAGTTAAGAGTGCATTACAGCTTAAGTAAAGAACATGTCTAAAAAGGGATTCCAGAAATGTTTCGATGAATTTTACAAGCGATGGCAAAAGTTTACTGTTGCTCAAGAGTCTTATTTGAGGGAGGATGTGTTTCAGCCACTTAGCTGGTAATATTTTTTGTTATAGTTTCAGTCCGGGAACTTTTGAATACTATTATGTATTTTTGTTAGTATGCGGTAATGCTTTGCATAGAAAAACGAACAATAAAAATGTGTGTCCATTATGTATCCTTTAATTGTATAATTTATAGTAATCTTTGACGAAAATTGTATTTATAATCCATGAAAAAAATAATAATTTGATGTAAATAGAAATTTTTTTGTAATATCAATCTAAAATATTTAATTGACTGAATGCTACTAACATGCAACCAGAAATATTTTAACGAACTTGCGTTGTCCCATCTTTTTGCTTAAAAAAAACTCAAATCAGATAATCGTTTCGTAAAAAATAATACTATTGTGCAAATATGTAGAGATGAATTAGACTATAGAATGCTATTTAAGTTGAATCTGACGGAAAAAAATTTGACTCAAATAAGCATAGAACTTTCTATTACTATAGAAATTCACACAACTTTGAGAAAAATGCAAAAATGCGAAATTTTTGTATTTTAATACCTGTTTTAATGTACATACTTGACTTCATTTTTAAAAAGAACAAAAAAAAATCTATAGTAAACACATTTCTTAAACAGCTTGAAATAAAATTCCACAAAGGCTTCCTTTATCAATGAACTATTAAAAAAACAACTGTTTGATCTTCACTGGTTTTTGACCACACACATGTGTTGATTTTAAAATTTTAAAATCAAAGAGTAGTGCAAAAAAACTGACTTTTTTTCTTCATTTGAGTTTTGTATATTATCAAAATATTATGAAAGTCGAGATTATTTGAACAAAAGGGAATAACAAAAAAATTAGTTAATTATTTATCTGTTACAAAAAGTTATTACTAGAAAGCCATTCATAAAAAAAATTAACAGAAGACGTGTTTGCTTTGAGCTTTTGAATAGTTCAATTTTTGTTTTTTATTTAGAAAGAATTTTTTCAAAATAGAATATATGTCATTGTTTTGTAGAAAAAGATGTTTAATTCTTTCCTTCTTTTCCACAATCGTAACAACCTTTTTCTAATTCAAGCCTTAAATATTTGTTGTTGCAATGACCAGCACTGCTTGACCAAATCCATGACTCGTACACTGTCAAAAAATCCAACACCAGCAAGGGATCGTCAGCTAAATCCTGATTGGTGAGCCCAAGGCATTCGAAAATGTGAGCTGTCGAGGCCGGCTCAGAAGAACAGTGGGTACACATTTCAAAGCTCTTGGATCCTTCGGAAAATTTCATTGCTTTAAGGTGACCACTTCGAAGGCGGGCTAGAATATTTTTTTCTGTCTATAAAAACCGTGAGCCAGGGAGCCTCGAGGAAAAGAACACTGATACCAATGGTGCTCTGGGGGGGGGGGCAATCAAAGTGGTCTTATTCTGGCGTTTAAATTTTGAGAAAATCTCCAAAAAGGTGAGGGGTGCTGACAGCTCTGGGGCTTCGCAAGCGCCAGCCTTGGCCAAAGTGTCTGATTTGTCTGTGATTTCCCTCTAGATCTACGTGGGAGGGAATCCACTGTAGATGAACATGATTTACAATGTTTGACTGAAAATTAATTTATTCTTAAATATTTTATAAGTTTTGCGGCGAATTAAAATTATTATTTTTGTATAAGTTAAGCTATTTAATCTCAAAATATAGTTTGAATATAGAAAGAGGGAGATTGAGAGAAATATACTGCTTACTGCCTAAATATGAGGGACGTTCCAGTGGCGTAACGTACACCTCCGCATCTCGGGGAGGGGGCCCAAAGCTTGTCTAATGCCAAGTACGTATTTGGGCTTGGGACACAAAACCTGATTTTTTCAGGGGCCCCCAAGTATTCTCCGTTACGCCACTGGAACGTTCCAAAATCAGCTCTCGTCAGTTTTTTAACGATAAGATAGTACATAAGGTAAGATAAGATAGTTCTACATTCTTTGCTCGTTAAACGATGGACGTAGATCAGAGTAGGAGGAATTGTTAATGTGATGGAAGAAGCTGTCGATCTTCCCAGGCAAATAAGTTTAGAAGTAAATAGTGATGACGTTCAAAAAATTTCTGGATCCCCATAAACAGCAGCTTACAATGGATGAGCTCATAGAAATGCAAAAGCAAGAGATTGAAGGACTTGAGTCTTTGGCCCATGTTCAGTCAGAAGATTGAATGACGGTTGGGAATTTTACAGGCCTGTTTAATTTTGAAAAAGGGTTACAAATTTTAGAAATTGTAGACTCCAACGGAGAGCATATTTTTTCAGCAAAACAAGGAATAAAAATCGGAGCATGCTACAAGGAAATTTTGTGGGAGGAAAAAAAAAGTTGAGCCAAAAGACTACTTTGTTAGATTTTCTGAAACATTCTAATAAAATTAAGATTGGGTTGCAATTTTGTATTTGTGTTATCTAAGATTTTATTAAACATTTTTAGCTCTAAATTATTATTTTCTTTCGTCTCCGGGCCTAACGAAAGTGTAATTTATATGTATTTATATGTGAAACTATACCCCTTCTTACGCCAATTCCGACTTACGTGGTTTTCACTCAGTCCCTCCTATCGCGTAAGTTCGGCGCATTACTATACTGGAAACGTGGCTACCACACACACACAATGGAAGTGCGAGCTGTTATCTGGTATGAAAAAACTAGTGAGAGCAATGTGTCCCTCATTCACAGACGCGTACCGACCGTCTTTTTGGAAGGAGGTCCTGTTTCGTCTGAAGCGGCGCGCTTATCCGGAGGATAGAACCAGGTACCTTTGGATCCGAAGCCGAGTAACTTACCCACTACACCAAAATGATCACCATGGTGCGGAGGTTGTTACTGGCTTATATAGATGGTACCGCTACATACTCCCCCACCAGTGAGTTGGTGGTTAGGCGAACGAACGATGAAGTTGCTATATCGAGCATGTTAGCTGCTGCGTCGCTAGTTGTGACGGCTTTGCTGGTTGTGTCATTCGTGCGTGACGGCTTGTGGGTTGCGTCATCATGTGACGGCTTGAAGATTGCGTCATTCGTGCGTGACGGCTTGAATGTTGCGTCACCATGTGACGGCTTGAAGATAGCGTCACTATGCGACGGCTTTGGTTGAATTTGCGGTGGATAGATGGCGCCACGACAGTTCAGAAAGTTGCGTTTTTCTGAGTTCAGCCTGGGTCATCAATGAAGAGGCGCGCTTATCCGGTAGGACAGAACCAGGTACCTTTGGATCCGTAACCGAGTAACTTACCTACTACACCAAAATGATCACCATGATGCGGAGGTTGTTACCGGCTTATATAGATGGTACCGCTACACGTCAAATGGTTGGTCGCTAGAGTAACATATTCAGTGAGGAAACGCAGTGTCGAAGGGGCAATCATCCACATCTTCAAATGAAAACAACTGTGCTAGAGTACCGGAAATGATTTTATCGGACAGGAGTAGAACGACGTCTGAGTGGCATCCACACTGCGCATTGTTGGTACATTGCATGTACATTAAATGATCTATAGCATTTTGGGTTTTTGTAAAGAGAAAGGAAGAGTACTTTTTTAGATATGGTTGGTTACATTAAAAAAAAAGCACATAGACAAAAAAAACCACCATGGGGTTATGTTTATTCTAAAAATTAAAAATCTCTTGCTGTTTTTGAATCCCCAAACTCTACTCTTATAAGCTTCTGCTTTTTTTATGCAGCCCTAAGAAACCCATAATGCAAAGCATTTTAGAGCTCGCCATCCCGAAAACTTAGTAAAAATGGTCTTCATAAGCGTTTGTAACTGAATGTTTACATAATTCAAATGAATCGTGAAGTTTAGAAAGTAAAGGTAACTAAGCTCATAGTAATTTGTTATGGAGATGTTGAGCAAAATTGATAACATTGATAATGGTTTCAACATGATTTGTTTTAGTACTAGTACTGGTTTTACCTTTATCTCCTATCAATATAATTTGAATAACTTTAAAACGATTTCTAATTGCCCATTTTTAAAATTAAAATGATTTAGGTAATATAATAAATACTATTACTGTTGTCTATGAAAGAAAAGGAATTTCATGGATATCTTTAAAAATACATGAGTAATAAAGAGTTAAAAATGGGTAAAAAAAATCTGGCTTCTAAGTTAGTTTTTGAGGTAACATTTCACGCGTTAATGGCTGTATAAACCATCACAACTGCCGAATATGGGGAGCTCAGCAACCCAATGATCTTTTCCAGTAGTCTCGTGCTCCAGCAAATGTAAATGGATATATGGTGGTATCTTGACGGTATCTTTTTCTACCCAGAATTACCAGTAGATGTGGATAAAAAAATCGTTTTGCCTATCTAAAGCAACTAGCTCTAGAGAGAATTGAATAGATACCAATTGAAACCGTTCATATTTATACGGATGGCATTTAAGACAATTATTATCGATCTGGCAGCGGAATTTACATCAAATCGCAAAACCCTAACTTAAGAATCCAGAGGAGAAAACCAGGCGGTTACTCAGTTTTTCGCAGTAAGCTAATAGACATTGTTGAGGCCCTTCGTTCTCTTGCATCTCTTCCAAATAGAACAGAGATTTGGTTACTGTCTGATAGTAGAAGTGCAATATAGCACTAGTCCAATTGGCAAAGTGTGAGAGATAATATTGGAGTGTCAATACTCAATAAGTTAAAACGACTTTCTATGTAGCATCAGATTCATTTGTAGTGGATTCCCTCCCACGTAGATCTAGAGGGAAATGAGAGATAGTGGATACTTAGGTCAAGGTTGGCGCTTGTGAAGCCCCAGAGCCGTCAGCACCCCTAACCTTTTTTGGAAATTTTCTGAAAAATTAAACAGTAGAATAAGACCGCTCTGATTGTTCCCTCCAGAGCACCATTGGTATTAGTGTTCTCGTCCTGGAGGCTCCCTGACTCATGGTTTTAATAGACAGGAACAAACTATTCTAGCCCGCTTTCGAGTGAGTGAGTGAGTGAGTGATTGTAGGGTTTATTGGCACAAGAGCCGAGGCCGGCTATACTGTGCCAAACGTTCGTTAAAATATTCAAAACGTTTTAAAATATCTAAAAATGCCGACAAGAACACTGTTTCAAGAGTACAAAGTAAAATTAAAATATTAAAATTCAATTCAAGAAATAAAGGAACATACATTTTGGTGGGGGACGAACCCTGCCACAAAGTCAAGAAAGGTTAAAGCAGAAAAATTCAAAAGTAAAAATCTATATATAAAAAAAAAATTCAGCCATTTGCTGGTAATGTAAATTGTAAAAGAGAGAACAATTACTTTGTGCCAGTTTTATATCGCGTAGGTGTAATAATGTGAGAATATGGAGTATCAATATGGTAATAATCCGGTAGAACCAATTCCTTCTGATTATATTCTATAATTTCTTCATCCGAGGTATCCTGTTGGGGTGTACTTTTCCGTGGTTTGTGTGGTGCCATTTTTATTTCTATTTTTGCATCGTTTATTTTTTTTAATAATTTTTTTTTTCTTGCCCGAGATTTTGAATTTTGTTTTGAATCCTGTGTTGTAGATGCAGAAGGGGGTTGAGTACAAGAGATTGATGTGGAAGCGGATGTGATTGAGGATGATTTAATGGGAGTGAACATATTATTGGTGGTAGTAAGTACTGAGTTAGAAATAGGAGTCGGTGGCTGAGTTTCTGACACTGAAGTGGGTATTGAAGAGATTGATGGCAAGAGGTGTGTTTGGGTTGAAGATGATGTGGAAACATCAGGAGTGGATGTTGGTATATCTGGTTTTGGGAGGGATGAAATTGGTTTAAGTAAATTTAAAGGTGGGCATTTTATTTTTGTTATATTTTCATCGGTTTGTGTAGAATTATTTATAGTAGAGGGTTTGGTAACTTGAGCATAAGTTTGAGGAAATTGTGGAACTATTAATTTACGTGCTTCTGGATATGAAATATTTTTATTTGTTTTGATTTCCTGTATCTGTTTCTCTATTTTCCATTTAGGACATAATTTAGAATCCGATGAATGGGGCTGTGAGCAGTTTATACATTTCGGCTCTAGATTGCAATCTGAGGAAGCATGTCCAACAGATGCACATCTAGAGCACGTCAGTTGTCCACGGCAGGAAGTTTGTGAATGCCCGAACCTCTGGCACTTAAAACAGCGCAGAGGATTCGGAATATACGGACGTATTTTGCAGTTAAGGTATCCAGCTTTTATAGAACCAGGAAGATTAGGACTATTGAAAGTTAAAATCAAGTGTTTCGTAGGAATAATTGTTGCATCTTTTTTAAGTGTAATTCTTCTGACCTGAATTACACCCTGGTCAGAAAATCCATCAAGGATTTCTGCTTCAGGGGTGGTCAACAGGTCAGGTTCAGAAATGACACCGCGGCTGGAGTTAAGGGATTTGCGAGGACTCACTGTCAAAGGGGATTCTAAAAAGGTTGTTGCCAACAAAAAAGATTTTGTTTGCAAAGCAGAGGAAGTTTCAACCAGTAGGTCACCAGAACGTAATTTTTTCACGGATTTAGGTTCTCCACCTATTCCTTGAATAGCTTTCTGGATTGCAAAAGGAGATTTTCTAGACATTTCGTTATTTGGTAAAGATAAAATTAAAAATCTAGTGTAGGTAGAAATTTTGTCAACGTTAAGAGTGGGTAAAATAAGGCCTTTACCCGGGCCATTCTGAATTGGATCCATAAGCGTAGAAAAACCTTCATTCTGGCGTGCCTCCACCCACCACGGAGTCCAACAAGGGAGGCAGTGTGCCGGTCATCTGGCAAAAGCCAGGCACGGCGCTTACCTGGAGTACACCCAGAATATAATGCTACAGCATCAGGGGAGGATCCAACGGGTAAACCCGCCACCTCTTAACTGCAGCTCTAACCCTACAGCGATGTCTCTCCGGGGACACGAAGAGAGGTACCACCAGCCGATTGACAGGAGCGGGCTCACTCCTGCCACCCGTCTACAGCGAAGCGTGGGCCAAAGGGAACGCAAAAGGTATCCCCAGAACACCATTTTCCTCCTTACGGGACGCCGCACACGGCAAACATGCGGGTCGGAAAACCAACGGTGTCAGTCGAAAACGAATAAATCAACGTAAGCAAAATATTTATATAAACTGAAGAAAAAAGACACTTAATTAACGCTATACAAAATGTAAACAAAAATATGTTATTAATAATGGATAAGTAATCAAATTAAATAAATATATATAAATTTCAAATAAGTACATTTAATATCTTTTAATCTGTGATCTAGACGTGAAAAGAAAAGGAAAAATTGAATGACAGAAAGAGGGTCGAAAATAGAGAAGGATCACTAGGGTATCCCTGGTTTGTGAATCCCGTGTTTACCAAAGACAGTAAACCCCTTGGGTAAAGGAAAAGATCACTAGGGTACCTCGGGATTGTGACACCCGTACTCACCTAAAGAAGGTGAGCCCCCTGAGGGGAGCCCGCTTTCGAAGTGATGTCCTTAAACCAATGAAACTTTTCCAAAGTTCCAAGAGCTTTGAACTGTGTATCAACTGTTGTTCTGAGCCGGCCTCGCCTACTCGCATCCTCGAATGCCTATGCTCACCAAGCAGGATTTAGCTGATGATTCCTTGCTGGTGTTGGATTTTTTGAGAATGTATGACGTCATGGACCTGGTTTAGCACTGCTGTCCAATGGGGGCGTGTAACAACAACAAGTAAATGTGCGGTGTGGGCTCATGGAGGATCGTGTTATAGATCCTTTCATGTTACAAGATGAAACAATTGCTGGTGAAGTTTGCTTGGACATGCAGCATCTGTGTGTGTTCGCAATTGTTTATACAAGCTATAAACAACAAACTATTGAATCACTGGATTAATAGATGTGGTTTTTTTATTACAGCCCCCTCTTTTCCGAACTTTTTCCTTATGGGGTTTTCTCAGAAAAGTTTCTTATGTTAGAAAAGTTAAGGATTAGCGGTTATAGAGGGAGAATTTGTGTAGTAATAGCAACTGTGGCCTCTAACAGGATTTAGAGCACCATCAGGGAGATTGACTTCCGCATAGTTATTTGCTAAGCAATATAAGCAATAGAAACAGATTACATTAAAATTTTTTAGAACATAAAAAAATCAAACATTTTTTTAATCTGTCAGCGTAACAATTATGATTTATCTTTATTAAGGCTTTAGTTATTTAAATTGAAAACCGCAAAAAAGCAAAAAAGAAAATATATCAGAAGTAAAAAAGATGTAATATTCAGTTAATTATATCTATTTGGGGATAGTTCTAATACGACATTTATTAATGAAACTAACCACTTTTACTGATTTCAATCAGGATACAAACAGAAAACATTAGTACTACATTGACTTATTTCTTTTAATCTGAGCAATTTTAATTAAAATTGGGAGGGGGGGGGGAGATTTCCAGCATATGATTTTGAGACACTTTTCAAATTATCGAAAATTTCAGTTTGCCTGTTGAACTTTAATTATATATTCAGAGTCAAAAATTTAAAACATGTTTTTCCCTTTCAAATAGCGATGAGGATTAACAATTACCATTGCAAACCTTGTTCTTTCCCTGGGAGCTGGTATCACTTTTAGAGTGGCTCCTAGGAATTTAATTTTGCCACCCAAGTCAAACAGGCACTCTAAAGATCTTTAACATGCCGCCTAATCATGCGACATGGATGCTGGTGTTTTTTTGCATCATGAAAAAGTCCTTTGACTTCAGCCGGGGTCGAACCAACAAACTTCGGCATATAAGGCCATCACCAAACCAACAAAGCCATTCAAATGGCTCTTGAAACATTTATTATCAATATTTAGAAGTACAAAATGACATACATTCCTTTAAATATTGAAAATGTATGCATCACAAAATAAAATGAATAGGATATGTTACGTACACATAAAAAAGTTCATTTTACATAATAATGTATTTTAAATTGCTATGTTCTTAAAGTACTCCATTCTTACGTAAACTATTATGTTTTATTCAGATCCAGAATCGGATACATAAGCTTTCATCAAAGTGCAATATGAACGAGATTAAAAGATAAACAGAGCGAAACATTCAAATGTTGCATTATTCAAATAAAAAATATTCGGCATACTACGAAGAAAGTTTTGTTTTCATACTTTAAGTAGAGGATTACTGTACATATTCACGTAAGATGTTGCATATATTAATATACGCCTACGGAAAAATATAAACATACGACTATCTGTATTTCCGTTTTATGTTATCTCAATTTTATGTATTAATGCCTCTTTGAAAACTGTTTCCTGTAAAGTGTATAGTAAGAAGTCATTTTCTATTAAAATGTATTAAATAAAATATTTTTCTTTAGTCTTCGAAAATAATGTTTTTACGTATTAAAAGGTAAATTCTGAAACTAAATTTTCAATTAAATGAAAGAAGTTTACTTTTATAATTATATTGTGCTTATTATCAAAACTACCTTTTAGATAAAAGAATACTTATCTCAGTAGAATGTATAAACATCGGTAGCTTTTATACCTAAGTTATTAATATAAATATATTTTGGGGAGGTGAGGGGAAGAAAGAGAAAATATTTCCCCAATTCTGTGTGTTCCGTTTCATAAAATTTGAAACAATGTTTTATTTTAAGTACATAGCAATTAAGGCTACGGACTACGTTTAAAATCGTAATTTTGCAAAAAAGTATGCATGGTTTTTTTATATTTAGTGTCACAGAATTTGAATATACGTATAAAATGTTTTCAGAATCTTTTATCACTGTAAAAAAAATAATAATTTAAATGCAATGTTTCAGAAAAATATGAAGAAAGAATAGTACACTCTCTAAACATTCTCCTTTGGAATCGAAAACCTCTACAATAATAGTTTATCTTTACAGATAGAATGTCTCTTAAATCAGCGTTTCTCAAACTGTGGGGCGTCCCTACGAGGACGTGATAACTCTACGAGGGGGGCGCGAGGAAATTGAAAAGTCGAAAATAAAAGATTGTTTAAAAAGTCCTTAATTTACTGAAAGTAAACAAGCAAAATACACATTTACACTCAGATATAATACACTTATAAATGTATTAGTCTGCACAATGTATTTTAAAATTAGTTTAACAATACTAAGTTAGGAAAAAGTTTAATAATTACCGGGGACCCCATGGGCTTGTCATATATTAAATGATATGTGAAAATTAACACTTATCTCGATAATTTGTACGGTTTATAAGTAATCTCTTAACTGCCGATTAAAAGTTACGTAATTCGCTTCCCAATGTCACTGTTTACCACGTACGCGCTCGTATGTGCTGTATTGGGAGGGATGGAGAGAAAAGGAATAAATAAGCAAATCCTCTGAAATAAGTAATTACTTCGCAAACACTATCAAAATCCTTTTATTGCATTCTAAAGCGTTCGGAAAAATTTTATGGATAACAGTGCAAAGAAAAGTTCGTACATCGGAAAGACGTATATATACGTATCGGGGCAATTAAGACTTTTGCTGGGCAATACGTTTATATACGCTGGTGGCACTCAAGAGGTTAAAATTGTTCGATAGCTTTAGCATCAAAGTATAGTGTTATTAAATTCAATACATTGTGTGTGGAGGGGGGAAGGGAAGAAAATATATTATGATTGAATATTGGGTCGCAAACATATAAAGTTTGAGAAGCACTGCTCTTAAATATCACCCAAACTCTATACATACAGATTCCTCATTGAGAGTACCTAAAACGCCGAATTAGCTATACCTGTACTATTTATGGCTTGCGAGAAAAATACTGAAAATGATGATTCATGATGGTTTATGATGGGGTTCGGGCACATTTCTGTCCTGGGTGTCCTTGTTCGTGATTATTTGGATTGGACATGGGGGTCAGGTTCTGTGGCCGCCATGATCACCAGTACTCTCACCGGTGGGCTTATTTTCTTTGGACAATCTCAAGGAATTGGTATATCGAGACGTAGGACTTAGTTGCTCGTCTGCATACTGCGTGTACTTCGGAGGACATCACGCAGCTGTGACGTGTACACTCATCCAATCTACGGCGAGTTCAAGCATGTCTCGATATGCACGGTGAACATTTTAAACCTCTTACTTTAAAATATTTGCAAATATAACGGTTGTCCAAATGGAAAGTGGATAAGTTATAAAAATAATAATTTTTTTGAAAATCAAAGGAAATCGATTTGGGTGTGTATCACAGCTCCCATGGTTTTTGCATTAGGTTTACGTCTTCGCTCTAAAAAGAATACGATTGACTCTTGAGGAAATCCTGCCCAGCTTCCTTCACTTCATCGTCCAAATTCAAACATACAACTGTCTTAAATAGTCTAAAGGCCTAGAAGTTACGGGATAACAAATTCGGACTGTACGATGGGTGTTCTAACATTTCCTTACGGAATTTTTTAAAGTTTCCTTGGTTTCACGGGAGACGCGTGGGCGGGCATTGTCATGGAGATCCGATATAGTTTTTGCTGCCCTTCTAGAAGACTTATAAGGAATTCACCTTCCCTGTGACGCGGCTAGAGGTGTGGGAGGAACTAAATGATCAGACGACATGATGAACTTCAATTATTTTATTTATCACTATATTCTACTCAGACACAAATAACACTCTACAGAAGATAAATTTGTTCAGTCAGAGAACGGGGGTGAGATAAGATTGCGTGGGGAGAATATATTCAACCATGCAGATCTACTTTTAAGATAACTTTATACAGAGCTTGTTTATTTAATGACCACGCCAATAATTTAACTCTCTAGCATGGACTTGATTAAGGATCACAGTACCTGAACTCTTGCGGTCTTCTAATCCTTGCATTTACTTTAACATTTCTCCAACAGTTAAACTAAGCACTTTCTTAATATTCCGCCTTTTCGTTTCCTACACTGTTTACGTATACGTTTCACTGCCGAGTTACTTCATTTCTCATCTATTCACAATTCACTTTATTTCCAATCTAGTCTCAGTTCACTAACTTCCAAATTCACGAATACAGAATATATATATATTAAACTTAATTTGCATAATCACACTTTCTGTCTTCGGGTAAAGTTGTTTGACAAAATGATGGCCCAAAAGAATTCCCTAAGATGTTAATAGAAGGAACTGTATAGATCCGTCGCAAACTTTTACGCCAAATGTTCCAAGACGTTCGACTTACTCTCCATAGACTGCTGCTATCCGTCGATAAATGTCCGCCTAAGTTACCTAATGCTATCAGAATCCGTACTACCACGCGTTGTTCCGATTTAAACGCATTTTTATGTGGCATGATTTTATCCTCAATTTCTTCCTCTACCACTAACAAGTTTCACTGTTAAACATTGTATGTGGTGTACACTTTCTGACACCATTCGTATTTCTGTTTGGTGTGGCTGCGGTAGCCAAGTGTTTAAGGCATCGGATCATGGCAGGCATGTAATGAATTCGAGTCCAGTACCACTAATGACCCACCGTGTAGGGGCGCGAAGCACGTTAAATCTGCCGAGAGCTCCAACATCCTCCCGTTGGTGTGATGTGGTAGTTAGGAGAGAGGGGGTGCCAGCTCAGGTGTCGAACTCGTCACTTGACCATGGCTCAAAATTACGAGTTTTATGTACTCCCCCCAAGGAATTTGTCTGTTCAGTGTTTGGGCAGTACAGCCTGTATATAAAGCTAAAACTCCTCTAGAGAGCCTGAAGTAGGAGTTTAGAAAAATTCACGCAACTTTCAGAGTTATTTTCAATTGAGAGAATAACCGACGCTCTCTTTGTTAAAATTTCTCTTCTCTAATTTCTAAAAAGATAAATAAATGCACTTCTTCACTATGTATTTCAAAAATTCTTGTTCAGGATATATGTAGATAAAATATTATTTTAACAGAAGCATTTTCCATGAAAAGAGAATGTTTTGAAAACATCTCATTCTTTCTTATATATTTTTTTTTTTGCCAAAAAATTGCGATTGAATAATTTCTCATTGTAATATATTCTTGAATAAATTTTATGTATATTCTAATTAAAGTACTAATAATGTTTAAAGATTTATTCATTTATGCGCATTTTCAAAATCCTGATTTCGCGAAAGTAGTCAGCTACCTTAAAGCAAAATAGTAGAAATTATTATTAAATTATATTTTATTTGGTACGGAAAATAAAAACTTGCGTAAATTGATTTTCCTCTAAAATTTGTAAACACGAATTAGATCATACTCTCAAAATGCATGCAGAATTTTTATTTTGTCAGAATTTTTTTTTTTTTTTTGTGATAAAAGTAGGGAAATTATGTTTTTTGATTTTAATTGCCATGTTCAAAAGTGAACACTTGTGTATGAAAACAAACAATTAAAAAGCTTCCACTTTTCCAAAATCTATGTTCCTTATCTAGAGCTTATCGATAATTTAAGTTTGATATCCATTCTTCAGTTTCAAGGTATAATTGTCTAAGAATGTTGTGAAATAAAAAGATTCAAAGCAATAAGAAATTTTAAAATTAAGTATTAATGCACGATGTAAAAGTAGTTCTTCAGGCCAACAGGTTCATTGATAATTTGAAAATAAAGAACGCTTTCTTAGGATGAAGAAAAAACAATATTTCGGGAACAGCTAAATATCCTGAGTTTTCCAGATACTAAGCACATATATAGATAGAAAGTTATTAATAAATAATTAAAGGTAATATCTCACTTAATAACTTATTAGAATATATTTTTTAAAATGCAGTTTAAATTAGAAATACCAAGATAGTTTCTCAAAGAGTCTAATAAGTATCGGAATTATTCTAGCTTGGGATGGAAGTTAAAATTAAGTCGAATTATTAATTCCATTGAAAATATGCATCATTGTAGCATAAGCGATTAACTTTTAAACATAACTTAAATTTAATTATGAATAACTTCATACACAGTTTCAGACTTTTATCCGAAGGGCTTTTGGTTAAAAATAATTGTTTGGTTTCAACATATACTTACGTGTAATAATGTGGTTATACTCTTCGCAGTGTAATTTCACAAACGAGTAAATACGAAATGCTTTAGTCTCGAAAGCAGGTAGAAATTTTAATTCTGACTCTTCAACATAAATTTTCTCTAAACCAAATGAGCGTGATTTAAACTTAAATGACCATTCTAAAATTTGCGTTTTACAATATTAGTGCACCGTCATTTATGATGTTTAGTGAACTAAATTTGACAAACTTCACGTTCGGCAAACATAACTTATATTTTAGTGTAGTTAAATATATTTTAATAAAAATAATTATTTTGTAAGTGCACGTGTGGGTGGGTATAAAATTGGAAAAAGCCAAACACACGAAAACCTTTATGCGCTGAAACCACTATTGATAATTATTCTTGGCATCTCCAATATAAATCTTTAAAATTTGCCTGAAATTTTTGGAAATTCAAATTTGAAGCGATTTCTTATAGCTCTGGCGATACAACGTTATATAATTTCACGTCCATCTTTGAATGAGACAAAACATAGTACTTTTGTCACGTATTATTACTATCACTATATTTATTTATCATTTAATTTATTTGTTCTTTATGATAGAGTTACAATTCCTTTTTCAAATGATTCATTTTAAATTTGTTTCCTTCTACAGTTGCATTTCATTCTGTTCAATACGGATTGTAGTTATGGTACGCGTACCTAAGGAGGTATGGCGATTTTTTCTCAGGGGGATATGCGAAAGAAATAGGCGTTCTTTAATATACCCCATATATATATATACATATATATATATATATATTACAAAAATATACTAAAATAGTTATAAACCTAAGATAACTATATATATATATATATATATATATATATATATGGAAGAAATTTATATAAAATATAGAACATAACAAGAAATAAAAAAAAAAAGAAGAAAAAAAGAAAAAAAAGAAAATATAAATATAAGAGAGATCAAATCTAATGAAATAAAAATAAGAACCTAGCGAGTCAAAATGCAATTTCGGACTTAGGACCGAATAAGTGGGGTTAAACTAGTTTGAAGGCGCCAACCTTCCCCCTTTTGCAACTCGGTAGGAAAGACCAAAATAAAATAAATAGAAATTTAAAGTATAAAAATTCTATGTATAAAAAATTCAAAGTATAAAAAATCCAAAGTATAAAAAATCTCATAGAAATATGAAAGAACAACCGACTACTATTAAGCAAAAAATTCTCCCAAAATGTTTAAGCAGAAAAATATCAAAAGAATTACCCAGTAAAAGGATTCTTTCAAAAAGATTTTAAAACTTCTGCTCACAGAGCTTATTCCAGGAGATCCAACACTCTTGAAACGATGGAAAGCTTTTATATGTTGTGATAAAAATCTAAATTGCACTTAAACGCATCCTTTATACCAGCTTGTAAGGAAGACACCAAGAAAGATTACATTCAAATTTGGTAGGCTATAACTTGGTTGGTTGTCACAAATGTAGAAAATTGGTTGGTTGTCAAAATGTAGAAATTTGGTTTGGTTGCCAAAAATGTAGAAATTTTTCATTTTATAAGATTTTTAAGGGTGTGGAAAAAATAAACTGTGTGAAGAGTGTTAAAACAGAATCTTCACAGCAAAACCACTAAAATGTTGACTTTGAAATCCTATTGTTGTATGGTGGTTTTGAAATCAGAAATAGCAAGACGATCAATTATTGAATATATTATTATTATGATTAAGCTTAATATATATAAAAAAAATTCAAATATTTGAAAATATCAAATGTTACGCTGCAATAACTATCGATAAAAAAAAGATACTGTGGTAGCTGTGAGTTATCATTGCTTAGAGGGATAGCCTTTTTTTTTCATTACAGCTTCACATAGATGTTTCATTGAGCTGAAAATAGTTTAAACCCTTCATTCGTTATTACATAATGTCAGGAAACAATTATATCCTCAATTAGTACCTTTTTTTTCTTAGTTACCTCATTCAGACACGAGTTTTCAAATGGTGCCACAAGTTTTTGATAGGGTTGAAGTCAGCACTGTTTCCTGTCCAGAACAATGATATGTATTCAAGAAGCAATGGCATCAAATAAAAGAGTAGATTGGAAAGGTGGAGAGAGATAGGTGGCGAGCAAGTTGTCTTTCCTATGTTAAAATTGCAAGACAGGCGGTTGGCTCAGTGACTACATCTGGAGGTTGAAAGTTTTAGTTAAGATGACAGAATACAAATTTATTAAGAAACAATACAGGAAAAGGTCGAAAAAGTGCACCACATCTGTTGATGACAGAAAAACAAAAACAAAAAAAGTCTCAAAAGTAAAATAATGTCATCAACGGTCGTCAGAAGTTATCTGAATGATGCTTGTGTTTCTGTCAGTTCAAAAACAATAAAGAGAAGATGTTAGACTAAGAGACAGATCTCTACGAAAAATGCCTTATCTCAATTTGCAACAGCTTCAAAAAAGATTACATTGGTCAAAAGAACTCAATAATTGGACAAATGATTAGTGGTCACAAGTTATATGGAGAAATGAAACTAAGATATCGTTTTTCCGTATTGATGGCGAAAATATGTGAGACGTAGAATATGATAAATGCTGCATCCTTACTGCATCCAGGCAACTGTGAAGTACCCACATAGTTTTATGATTTGGTCATGCTTATCAGCAGATGGTATCGGCTGTCTTTATATCATTGATGGTAAACTGAATATCAGAAAAAGCATTGATTCCATTCTAGAATGAAAATATCTGTCTTCCATCAGGGATCTATTTATCAACAATGCTTCCTTTATTTTTCGGGAAGATTCTACTTCTTGCCACATAGTAAAGTAATCGAAAGACTGGTATCGTCCTTAAATCATTGAGTCGAAGTTCTGGCCAGGAAAAAGTCCTGACCTTCAATCCTAACTCTTGTCCGAATGAGATACCCATGAAATAAAAAGGAACTAATTGAGGATATATTTTTTCCTGGCATCATGTAATGACGATGGAAGAGCTTAAAACTATTTTAAACTCAATGAAACAATTACACGAAGCTGTAATAAAAAATAATGCTACCCCTCTAAGCATCGATAACTCACTGCTATCATCAGTATCTAATGTATGTTGACAGTTATTGCAGCATAATATTTTTGCGTTGCAAATATTTGAATTTTGTTTTTTATATTGAATTTAGCATTAAATTCCCTTTAAAATTATATATAAAACTTTGCATTTTGTTTCGACCCTCCGACATTAAAATCTATCCACTAATGGGAAAGAACTTTAAAGGAGACAGGATCTTTGGTATCTGAAACTGGCAAGTGTTCTTAAGTTTTCGTGATAGAAAAGACACGGTTGATCGTGAGCGTGATTCATTTTGTAGGAGTCCTAATAAGTCTATTAGACAAGCTAGTAACGACATTCATTCCACTCTGCTGTGGTTGATCGTGAGCGTGATTCATTTTGTAGGAGTCCTAATAAGTCTATTAGACAAGCTAGTAACGACATTCATTCCACTCTGCTGTACACGCGGGACTGATTTAAATTCCGTTAACCAAAGTAAATACTGCATCTTTTACTGTCGCGTTCACATTTTTTTTTATGAAGTCAGTGTAAAAAGTTTATCGTCTGCGATTGCCGAAAAATGCGCGTACGTGCGGCTGATCGGACTAGATCCAATAAATCTTGGAGAGTTTTCCAGTCCATGGATGAACAGTTTATTACATCCTGATGTGCAGTTACGTAATAATAATCCATTACTTTTGGATACTTTTAGTCCAGATACCCTGTATATAAACATATACACGCACATTTTGAGTGTTGGACCTAAGCTAAGAAAATACGTATTGATCTTTCTTTCCTTTTTTTTTGACACTTTCTTTCGACATTTTTTTAATTTTTAGATTATATTCCATTCCTTTTGAAAAACTTCATATTTTGGAGTTTTGTGACTTATTTTTTTAATTTGAAGAACTTCAGTTACTTTTGAAGTTGAAAGAGTTTTCTTTCTTTCGAAGACTCTTAGAGTTTGCTTTTTCTTTTATTTATATTTGTGTCTTTTTCTTCTTTCAACTTAAAATTCTATAACTTAACTTTTTTCAAAAAAAAAAAAAATAGATTTTTTTTTTAACTTTTGAAGTTGCATGACTTTTTCATGTCAGATGCTTAGCAATGTGTGTAAGGACTTTCAAAACATCTCTCTCTCTCTTTCTCTTCAGTAATCGATATCAGATTTAACCCTATCATAATCGTTTTCTTATCGATCAACCCCATGCAAGAATCTTTGCTTGTATGCTTTGATTCGGGGTAGTTATAAAAAATTTCCCCGACAGAGAGTTTAATGTAGCAGCAATTAGCAATTTGTAAATTTTATTCTTTCTTAATGTCCTTTTCCGAAGTTCTTTAGGCAACGTTCCTCAAACTGTTGGGCGTGGCCCCTGGGGGGGGGGCGTGATAACCCTACGTGGGGGACGCGAGCATATAAAAATAAACGAAAAGAAAATATTATTTTAAAATTTTTTTAATTTACTGAAAAGAAGCAATACAAAGTACCTTCTGACATATTTACATTGATATAATATACTTATAAATGTATCAGTACAGCACAAGGTATTAAATAATTAATTTATCAATACTATTATAAGAACAAGTTTGATAATTACTTGTGACTTCCATGGGCTTGTGTTATATATAATACACATATTTCTCGTCATATATATATATAACATTATAAACTTCTTGTCATAACATTGTAAACTAAACTCAGTGGCACTACAGCCCATAAAGGTTAGGCCTGCTGTGCCCATCTCAGGATACGTGACCCTTGGGCGCTAAGGCGCATGAGCAGATGTCCCGATCAAGTGGTCAGTCTGAAGCGAGACCCTCTGTGTTTAGTCCCCAAGCAAGCTCTTGGTACTCATTTTTCAACCCACTGAAGGGATGAAAAGCTGAGTCGATCTTGCCCAGCCCGAGAATAGAACCCTGAATTTGTGTCATATATGACACCTACTCAAAATTCAATACCTATCTTGATAATTGGTACGGTTTATAATTAAAGTAGTGTTTTAGATTTAGTCATAGTACAATGTTACTGCATTCAATACATTATTGTTGTACGGAGGGAAATGTGATTGAAAATTGGGTCACAAACATTTAAAGTTTGAGAAGCACTGCTCTAGGGCATTTTATTAGTCAACTTTAGAAATTCCTTCTAATTAATTCACTAGAAAATAAATGTACGAATAATACTATGAAATATGTTTTCCTTTACTAGTAGTGCATAATATCCCTTCACTATTACTTATCATTTACTTATATAAACATGAGTGCCATGACAAGTATTTTTTTTTCCAATTTTTGTAGTACCTTATCAATTTCTTGAAGATCTATCCAATCTTTCTTACTTCCTTTTTCTTTTTCATCTCAGCTTGCGGAAGAAATCGATGTTGTTCTTTTGATAGGAACGGTATTGTGTTTCTAGAATATTTATATAAGTAATGGTGATAAATATACACAGAGGTGTCGCAACGTTTATTGGGATCACTCAGGTCTAAATTTATAGACTGATACCAATTTAGGGAAGTTGAAATGTGTGGAATGCACAAAGACAGGTAAAAAAAAGTAAGTTAAAGGAATGCTGAATTTAATGCATTTTATAAGCAAATATTTTATTCTGCACTTTAATAAGCGCTATTTAAAACTTTATTGCAAAAATTTAGTAAAATATAGGATAAAGGGACTATTTATGTGCTCGTAGCAATTTAAACAGAATCATTGGTATTTGGAGTTTTGTATTTTTTAATGAAAGAAAGCGAATGATAAATTATACATGAATCTATAAAAGAAATATCTGTATAGAGCTTTGAGCATGAACTATTCAAATCAACTCTACTGACGCCGTGAAGTTGGAGGGAAGTTATAGTGATAAAATCATATGCACAAAAGTTTTTTTGTGAGGTATTTTTAGCACAATATTTACATTCACCAAGAATTTTTCTGAAAATTTTAATGGTTTCAGGCTTTTTTCCACATATACTATTACAAGTGAGTGGAAATATATAAAATGCATTTTTATTTCTTTGAATGTCGTTTATAAGGCACGATAGAATGTGTTTGGCACGAATTTTCTTATCCTTTTCCCTATGGTACGGAAAAAAGCAAAGAGTTTTTAAAAATCTACACGTCTCTTAAATCCGTGCGACATTTTTACATGGAAATTTTAGAATAAAACAGTTTGAAAAGCGAGGAAGGATTTTCTATTGCATTCTATAGCTAAAAAGGAATAGTTTTTTTAAATAAATATATATATATATATACCGTACATTCCAGCATAGAACACTAACTTATACTTTTAAATTGCAGTTTTTAATGTTATGGTATCTTCGCCGTATAACACACCTATTTAAAAAAAAATTAAAAAGAAACCTGAAATGTACATGTGCAATGCTCTGGTCCTTTGAAGTCTAGATTTAATGTGTGAGTGGATAATAAAAGTCAAGAATGAAAATAAGCTAGATATAATTAATATGTCATTTAACACTAGAACGTCCGTCGGTGACGATAGAACACCAGAGCCTGTTTATTTTGTTCTCATTTCCGCATTTTTGGAGGTAATCTGAAAATTAGTCGTAACTTATAATCATTTTTCATGGTGATTACACAGAAAAAGTTTTGTGGCTTTAGATTAATTAGGAGAGGTTTTACAATTAACTATACCTAGAATTTCCGCTTGTTCGTTTCGACACCAAAACAATTTATCATTAGAAATAGCTGTCGTTCAGGAAAAATAGTTCACTAAGCAGATATCATTAGTAAAACAAATTTCAGAAAGTAATATTGCACATTTATTTGACCTTGAATGTAGTGTTTTTGGGTTCACAGTGGAAACGAGCCAGTTACACTAAAATCGTTGTGTAATAAGTGTTTCGTTACATATTCTTAGCTTATCTGTTCATAAAAAAAAAATTTCGTTCAATTTTCGAACTTTGTGCAGAGCATACACCCTGAAACGATGACTCCAAGAAAAGGTCGAAGCCTTTATGAAGTTGCCGATTTGTTGCGAGAGTACCCTGACAATGAATCGGAGGGTGATGAGCTCTCTTGTTGTAATTTAGATTCCAATGAAGACATAAGATTGAGTGATGGCGAAGAATCTGAAGAAAATGCAAATGAAATTGACAATATTCCAGTAAATCCTGATGTAAATGCCGTTAGGGATGGCACAAATTGGATACCGCATAATAGTAATGCTCCTAGAAGATTTGTGACAAAGCAGTGGTCCAACAAGCTTCACGAAACATAATATCAAAGTCAGTTTTTTATGATATAAAGCCAAGGTGTGCATTACGTCGATCGTGATCGACCGGTGGACCACCAAGACATTTTGGGGTGACCGCCTAAAAAGTTTACCAGTTAATAATTATATACGGAAAATTCAAGATTGGCTGACAGTACGCAGACTAAGTCTTCTACTAACTATAATTACGAAAACTAACTTTAGATAAAAATATTATATTTCTTTAATGTGTTTTTTGAATTGTTTCATAATAAATGTAACATTTGATATAATTATATTTGGGGCTATTATTATTAAGTTTGTATCGCGTTTTGCTTTAAACACGGTTTTAAAAGTGCTGTTTCTTTTATCTTATTTCTGTAGGTAAGTACATATTCCGTACTTATTTTTAAGTTATAATAATAACCTCTTTTCCTTACCTCATCACACCTACGACATAGGGCAGTAGAGCACACAAGAATCTTTAAAGGATGGAGGTCGAGGGTTGAAGGCCTACCATTCTTGTATCATATCCCAATACGCAGCCAAACATATTTTTTGATTGTTTCGATTGTCGGGAACAAAAAACAGTAAAAAATAAATAACTGAATAAATAATTAACATTAATAAATAAAAAATTTCTAATATCAAATACCTAATTACATTTTACGTACTATATACCTGGGACTACAATGAATCGAAAGAAAACTAAGGGTTATGAGATGGAGGGTTCAGACCCGTGGACCTTTCCCCCGCCTTTGTGTGCGCCATTGAAGCTGGGTGGACAGCAACTCCTTGAAAATATCAGAAGTAGCCCGCACCCTGGATAAGTCTGCCCACCCGTGATATAAAGGGTAAAAAAATACGATAATTACATGAAATAATATTAAAAAATCAAAAAATAAATCTTACTCATCAGTAGTCCTTCAATTATTTAGTTTAATACAATTATTTTATAAAATTTATATTGCGGCTTCGAAACGACACCGATAGAAGTTAAAGGGTAAACAAAATCCCGGACATTCTAGTGTCAAATTTAATTTATTTAACGGTTTCGATGGAATGGAAGCTAACTATTTATTTATGGATCACAGTAACCGTGATGGGGATAATGGAAGAGAATTCGATTATATGTCTGGAGGCGAGTATAACCAACGTTTCATGTTATCAAATAATTAAATAGTGTTATTTCTTTTACATGAACACAGTATTTTTATATATACATAGACCCACTTTTTTATACTCATGTTATCTTTATTTTTAAAGCCATCCTTTCTATACGCAGCGTATAACCGCACCCGTACATTTCAATCTTATTTCTCTAAAAGTACACGTTATGCGCCGAAGTATGTGACATACGAGGTAGAATTCAAAACTTCCTGGACTGAGCTTATAACGTGAAAAATGTTACTAAGATAATGTTTCTGTGTTACTGCATTCTACCCCCTTTTCCAAGAGTGGTTTGTCCTAAATCATGTGGTTGGTGGCTCGTCATGGCGGTCATATTTTGTAAGCGGATACATTAAGTAACCGGCGATTGAAAGAAATGACGTTTGTAAATTGTTGAAGCATTTGTACAACAGTGATACATTACCGTGAATGCAAGCTTTTGAGTGACATGGACGTTTCAGGGAAGGCAGGGAAAGTGTCGAAGGTGACGAACACTCTTGACGTCCTCAGACTTCCCGCACCGTTGAAAACCTTGAAAAAGTTTATGCGGTGGTACGCAATATCAGGTTTCAAACAACGTCTGGTTGAAAACGAAAACAACTGTTTTGTCACATAGTCCTTATTACCCTGATTTCGCCCCCTGGGATTTCAGAATATTTTCAGAACTGGCTCTTTAGTACGAAACTGGCTTCCGTACATCGCTTTTAGAGTCATCGATTATTATCTACAGATGAAATTAAAAGTGCATCGCAGGCTGAATTAAAGGACATGGCTAAAAATGGATTCCAAAAATGTTTCGAGGATCTTTATAAGCGATGGCAAAAGTGTGCTGTTGCTCAAATGGCGTATTTAAGAGGAGGATGCGTTTCAGCAGTTAAAATATCCTACTGGTGGCGAGAACTTTTTTTAAAAAAAAAATATATGGGGATTTTTTTGTTGTTGTTATTTTTAGATTTGTTTAGTGCATTTTAAGAAAAATGTGCTAAAATTAAGAAGAGAAAAAGAAATTACTATTACTAAAATGGGAAAAAAATAGGTAAAAATTGACAAAAAATAGCATAAACGCGGCCCATTCTGCACCAAAGATTTATAAACAAATTTTCAATTTTTTCAATCTAATATGTTGCTATATTATTCAATTTTGAAACGACCTTCAGGATAAGAGATATTTTCTTTTTTACAAAAACTAAAGCACTTTATCTCGGTTACTATATGAAAATGCTTAAAAGGACATTGATTATATTCACATAAGGGACTGTAAATTTTGTTATAAAGCAGTGAAGGTTAAAAAAATTCTACTATTATACAGAACATACACATAAAATTTCAGTTAGTTATTTTCAAAACTTTTTGAGCAATCGCTGACCCCGTTTGATTATTTTCAAAAATTCACATTTCGAGTAAAAGGCGTTTTAAATTGTGACATCTTGCTTAAAGTAATGGCATCTGCTTTTATTAAAACACGTGTAGTTTTTGTTCTAATAAACGGAAAGTGATAAACTTGGTAGTTTTAGAAAGCTAATAAGATGATCATAAAATAAAATCATAAAAAAATGTGTCAATTTTTGGCAAAATTCACAGTTTTAGGGTAGTCGGATACCTTAAATTGGTAATATTTTTTAAGTTGTAGACTGAGTCCTGGAACTTTTGAATTCTACCTCGTTTATGATAAAAACTAGAGCAAATATGATAAAAAAAATTATCAGGGTGGTAGGTGGCGACACACAAGCCAAACCGAATGCAGCATAAAAGTTTGAAAATTGGAAAACAATAAATAATGTTAAAATTACTTGCTCTGATAAGGAAGAGCCTGATTGTTTGTGGAAAAAAAAAGATCTGAATAAAATATCTTTGAAAGTTTGCAAAAAAGAGAAAACATTTAAAAGTGAAATTTTTTTACATTTTTTTTAATATTGTATCGCAGAATTGCGAAACTAAAGAAGTAGTAGGTAATAAAAATTCAGGGTAGATTATAATTTGTTTTGGCTTATGTGTGTGTGTGTGGAAATTCAGTGTGAAGGTGTATATTATTGGATTTTGTAAAATACACATTTGTCGAGTTGTCAATTTGCTCAAAAAATTTGATAGCTCATGTTTTGGTAACTTGATGAAGAATCTTAATTTAACTCTTAACTAGGATGCAGAATTTATCACAAATCATCAAACTTTTAGTATTTGTTCTAAAGTAGATTTTTTTGTGTGTGCTCTTTCTAAATGATTTGAGGGAGTCATTTGATGCAGTCTTTTCTCCATCTTCGCAATAATAAAAAGGACTACCTTTAAAGAGCATTTTTAAAAAATTGATCCTTCATGTAATACCATTTTTTATGTAAATTTATTGCATTATTGTTCTCATTATTTTGATGAAAGTATTTTTTAAAAAAGGAGAATTTTATTTCTTGGATACTCCTATGTGGAGTAATATTGGAAAAGCTTCCAAACAATTAAAATTCCCACGTGAATTTCAACAGCTATTTTTTAATAACACATCTTTGACAAAAATATCTCATTACAACATTATTATATAGTATTATATTTGTACAAATGTTTTATGTTATCTGAAGAGTAGAACATTCAATCCGTTTCTTCTGTGCTGTAATTTACATTTTTCAGAAATTGAGATTTTAAATCATCACTTTTACCTTGGATTTAACTGTGCTACCTCCACAGTTTGTATTTTTAGAGTACTTTTAAATTAGTTAGAGTACAAATTTGAACTACATTAGAATCAAAATAAATAATATTTTACTTTGATTTTCACATTGAAAGTTTAATTTCTTCACTGATTTTTGTGAAGTAACCACCCCTTTAAGGTATCCGAATACCCTAAAACTGTGAATTTTGCCAAAAATTGACAAATTGTTTTATGATTTTATTTTATGGGCCATCTTATTAGCTTTATAAAAATACCAAGTGTATCATTTTCCGTTTACTAGAACAAAAAATACAAGTGTTTTAGTAAAAGCAGATGCCATTACTTTAAGTAAGATGTCATACTTTAAAACGCGTTTTACTCGAAATGCGATTTTTTGAAAATAATCAAACGGGGGTCAGCGATTGCTAAAAAAGTTTTGAACATAATTAACTAAAATTTTTTGTGTAAGTTCTGTATAATAGTATAATTGTTTTAACCTTTAGGTTTATCAATCACTATTTTATTACAAAATTTACAGTCCCTTATGTGAATATAATCACTGTCTTTATAAGCATTTTCATACAGTAACCGAGATAAAGTGCTCTAGTTTTTGTAAAAAGGAAAATATCTCTTATTCTGAAGGTCATTTCAAAATTGAATAATATAGCAACACATTAGATTGAAAATTTGTTCATAAACCTTTGGTGCAGAATGATCCGCGTTCGTGCTACTTTTTGTGAATTTTTACCTATTTGTTCCCATTTTCGTAATATTAATTTCTTTTTCTCTTCTTAATTTTAGCACATTTTTCTTAAAATGCACTAAACAAATCTAAAAATAACAAAAAAATCCCGATAACTCCTTTTTTTTTAAAAAAAAAGTTGTCACAATCAGTCGGATACTTTAAATGTGTATTGGCTCTGTATTTAGACATAGGGGATATGTAAGTCAGAACCGGTAGTTTTTAATACCCTTTTATAAGCTTCATTTGCATGTAACGGGATGTTTGAACTAAATTTTTATCCACTTTAAAAGGCTAGATTAACTCGAAATTTTGCTCACTTGTCCAGGACCGATGACAATATAATAATTTAATAATGTTGTCCCATTGTGTGTCCTGATCAGGATCATCAGGACTAACGATTTCCATTTTCAGATCCTATCCCACAACTGCCGGCAAATTCCAAATCCCATTTCCAGATTTGGAGATAAAATATTCAGCTACAACATAGTTCGATTAACTATAAAAGTGTTTATTATTTTTTTAAAGTGTAATTTATTTTAAATACTGTGTCAGTAATTTTAAGATAAATCGATCTTAACTTATGCCATTTTTTTTCTAATGATACAAAATAAAAACTATTCCAATTAAATACTGACGACAGATCGCAAACTACAAATCTAATCATATTTAATTATCTCGTTAACATATCTATATTTCGACCAGAACTGCTTCAAGCGTAATTTTTTTAAAAACATTAAACGCGATTATTGATAAGCGACACTTAACAAATGTTGAATAACCAACATTTTTATTTTTTTAGATCAATTTGCAAGATAAAATGCAACAAATAATAAATCATCTCACACCATAGAATTAAACATTCACCCTTCAAAAATCTTAAGACATAAACACGAAACAAATCAAACTATCTTATCCCTACACCTACGCTTTACTCGAAACTGTCCGCTGCAGATATTACAACTCTTGTTTCTTAAATGTCTGCTTAGATAATGCCTCCTTTTTGACTGGAGTGGTATCTTTTATCCTCTCGGAAGAGTCTTATAAAGTGAACGAGACCATTCCCTCCAATTCCAGAGAAAAAGCGACATTTAATTTGGTTGATCAACTCCAAAAGTCAAGGAATCAGGCTAAAAAAAGAATAATAATTTGTCCTCGGCGTTTTTCGACTTGTTTATCGCACGGCTGTAGTTATAAACTAATGAAAGCGCCGTAATGAATAATCCTTATTTTCACTCTATACAGCCGGTGTCAAGTCTCGCGTTTATCTCTGGAGGTTTCTAAGTAGTTCCAAAAGAGTTATTCTATACCCGGGGTGTAATGAATGGTTATAAATTAGTCATTTCTTGGAAAAGGGCGTAAGATTACTCGACAGGACTGGGATAGGAAGAGATTTCGGAGGAATTTATACCAATTGTTGGAGAAACGTGGAGATATTTGGATTCATTTAGTAAGTGGCACGTGCGATCTAGTACACAGAGGATACAGGATGCTTTGAATGTACCGTGAAATTGAGTAGTTTTAGGTAAGTTGTACTCTTATGTATATTTTAAAATTACTTAATAATTGTTACTTATTAAAATTTTTATTATGTAAAAGAGATGAAAAATTAAAATGAACATATAAAATAAAATTAATTTGTATACTCAGAGGAGAGGGTCACCCTGTGTCTAACTAGTGAAGGGCATCCCTCCCCCCATTGTACCAATCATACAACTGCTCATACTCTTTACTTAAATAATAAATCACTTATTTTCATGCATTATGTAGTATTATTTGTTTCAATATATTGTAAGCAGGAAAAGAATTTTCAAGTCTTCAACTCCGAATTTTAATTTGTAACCATAACATTGAACAGTGTAACTGCCTTTTTATTATTATTTTCATGTATGAGATAAATAAATAAATTTATGACATCATCTAAATTTTTTTATATATAAAGATAGAGACTGGCATAATAAATTTGTAAAGTTTGTTCGGATGAAGGAATAAATAAAATAAAATACATTAAACTGTACAATTGATTTTAGTTCAGTAAATAAAAAGTAATGTAAATGGATTTGATAAATATCACCATTCAAGTCATTGCCAGTTTCCATTTTATTTGTATTAATCATTGCTTTCATAAAACCAATTAGGAAAATATTGCTATTGTTGTTTGTAATAATTTGTACAGCGAAATTTATGACTTATAATTAATTATATTTGCTTTTCTATGCAAAATTTAAATTAATCTTACAATATACTAAGTTCATGAATTTTAATTTTTATATCTAATTTAGTACTTCATATCCACTTTGAAACTCATTTAATATATAAGACAACAAGTTATGTTTAAGTTCATTTTAACATTTTTATAAATGCAATGAATAATGCGTTAAAATGAAGTTGGTAAAACAATTTAATATGTAAATATGTAAATATCGATTTAGATGAAGCATTATAAATTAAACTTCGAAAAATTACTAAAGTGTATGATTAAATTTAATTGAAATATAAAATATATTGGAGATCTGCTAAATGTTATCGAATGATTAGCTACTAACACTTTTAGGTTATTATTCACTTGCATTATTTTATACATTACCTTGTTTTCAGTTGTCGCATTTTAGCATTTGCGAAATTATATTTGATTCTTCAAAAATGAAATAAAAATTTAATTTTAATGGTTTTTTTTAAAATTTTTTTTTTGATTATTTATTTTTTCTATTCATTCACTATACCGTATTCCTTAAAGGGGACGTAAACAGAATTCATATCATAAATAACTGCCTATTGACAATGCTATACGTCACATTTTATATTAAATACTTTAGAGTTTATGAAATGGAGGTAAATACGTTAATTGTTTTAGTAATTAAAATGTAAGAAAAATGTTTATATTTAAGTTGATTGTTTATTTTTCTCTTTATTGAATAAACAATAATCTGCAAAATAGCCGTGAGTATTACAGAAAATAAATAGCTTTTTACTAATGTTTTGTGTATATTTTTCAAACCCTGATAACAATACATCGTTTGCATTTTTAATTATTTTTTATGCTGAATAAGAATCACTAATAAGTATTTGGTAAATTTTATTTTTACTACGTGTATGATATATCTTTAATATTTAATTAATGGGATTTTATATAAAATATTTTAAACTCTTTCGTGCGTGATTCTTTTGGTAGTGATGCATTATTAACTTCCCAATTTTTGCTCTTATTTTTAAGTTGATTTTTCTAGCTAACATTAACATTAAAACTGGTTAAAAATACAAACAAATGTATAATTATTTCTTCTTATTCTGTATTTGGGGAAAATATACGTATAAATGTATATCCAGGTAAATAATATCTTAAGTTAACTGTTATATATTTTAACACTGTGCTTTAAGCTAAAGGTGGGCAATTGGTTTTCCTCGAGGCCATATTGTACAAGCAAATGATACCAGAGAACTGCACCTTTTTTAAATGATTGCATTTATCAGTTAACTTTTCATGTCAGAAAAGGTATAAATTGTACCATAAAAATCAATAAATATAATTTAAATTTAATAGTAACAGTTTTATTCAATTTATTTTTTGCGCCAATTCAATTCATCTATAACTGCGAGCACATATAAATTTAGACTCAGTTTAATGAGACACATGTATTCTATCACAATTTTCTACATTTTTTTTAAAAATTAGAAAATAGATTGCTTGTTGAAATCTTTATTACAGCCTGTAAGTTAATGCCAACCAGCTTGCATATTTACTCTTCTTGATCTTCATGCAAGAAAAACTTGTGACGGATCTATACGCGGTTCTACTAACCCCTTGCGGATTCTTCTGGGGAAACAATAGTATCAACCAACTTTCACCAAGTAACGAAAGCGTGATTATGCAAATTAAGTATATTATATAAATTCTGTATTCGCGAGTTTGAAGTGTTAGTTGGCAGGTTAATTGGCGAGTTAGTTGGTTAGTTGGAGAGTGAAGGATCATGAAATGATTAAGTGCATTTGGAGTTTATCAATTGAAGTTTACTGAGAGTGGATCAATCGACGGCGATTAAATCCAGATAAGGATCGCTTTCAAGATTCAAGTGTAGAGCTCAACTTCATAAAAGTACAGGTATCGTGATCCTTATTTAAATAGAAATTAGCTTATTCGTGTGCGACGTAGTTTATATTGAGCGTATTTAAGCTATCGTGGAATCAGTTGAGGGCCCGTATAATTATCCCCAGGCTATTGAGTCTCACCTCCGCGCTCCACTATATGATGTTACTTTTATTAGATTGTTATTGTGTCTTATTGATATTTTGGTGACAATAAAATAACTAGTGTGAATCATGTCTGCTGATTATTCAGTTTCTTCCTCACACCTAGCCGGGTCTGAGGGTAGAAAAGGGGTTTCAGAGGGAAGCAAGAGCAGCCAGGCATTACAAACTTAAATCACAAATATATGTCGACCCAAATATAGAGAACATTTTCTCTCTATATTGTTTGTTGATGGTCTTATCGGGCCACAAAAAACTCTTTGCTGGCTGCTATTTGCCCACCCGTGCTTTTATGTAGTTAATTAATTAACTTAATGTAGTTAACTTACAAATAATATAATGTAGTTAACATATATAGATTCTACAATTTTTTTTTTTAATTTGAACATCGTTATTCTCAACAAACAAAATGCTCATAATGAATTGTAACATGGGGAATATAACGGTTTGGATCCCACAAATAAAATTTAATGAAATCATCAACTAAATTAAAAATGAAAAAAACCCAGTTTGATCTTTTTATTTGGTATTAATTTTGTAATAATAATGATAAATCTCATTGCATCTTTTCTTTGAAGTTAAAATTTCCGTATAATCAACATTTTCAATGTTAACGTAGCGAATGAAAAATTATTTATAAATAAATAATATCTCGGGTTTTTAAAAGGAAAAGTAAAATTGAACTTGTTAAGTCTAGCGGTAAATCATGTGACACGTCGTTATCAATGGATGCTTTGCGAAAAAATGATAAACACTTCATGCTTCTCAGTCACAGCTTTGATCAACTGTAAACAACTTTTTGCATATTTTATTCAGAAAAGAAATCTTTTTTTTTAATAAAGAAGGGGTAGTTGAAAAGGCGAGATTAATATAAAAATAAAAGAATTTTATGCTGGTTTATGAACTGGTATATTGTACATGTGTAGAAAATAAGTAAAAATATATTACGCCGTTATTATCATGTTATTCATTATTTAAAATTAATTTTTAAAACTATTTTCAGATCAATTTCCCACTGTTTGTTTTGACAGCCTTGTCACCCTACCTTAGTAAAAAAAGGATTAATCCATTTAATTTGTAAATATGGATGGTGCCATAATGAAATTGTGTGATACAGTGTTTTGTTAAATATCTTTCACTAACCATCATAAATTTTAAAGTTATATCATTCTAATTTATAAAACTTTGCAATGAAAATAGTTATGTATAAAGTTAGTTAGATTCGTATCCACTGCTCAATTCTTGTTATCTGTTTTTATCAACAAATAGTAAAGGGTGTTACTAAAAACATATTAAGATATAATTAAACTTGATTTCAACAAATAAATTTTAGTTTTAACTTTGTTTTGCAACGTAGCGTTACATCTAATATTTTTTTCTGAAATCATTTAACGAGTAGTGGTAGTAGTCAATATTTTATAGTCGTGCATTTAGTTCTGATACAAACATTTTAGTTCGTCATCTGTGATTCAAACGCAGCAGACAAATTTAAATTTCGTCATTGACGATATACTGTAATATTTTCAGAAACACTGAGTCTCGTACGTGAGTTGCTCTAAACCAATCAGAACTTTAAAACCGTAACATCTAACAGAAGCGGGCAGTAGTTACTTCTAAGTATAGAAGAAATAAGAGCACGAAGACTTTCAGGTTTCTTAAACATTTATACACTTATTGGAAAATAAAGAAATTTCCTGAGACCAACAGCATTACAGATTGTACCAGATGCGGTCGTTCGCGCACGGGGAAAAAACCAGCTCTATTCAAAGCAATCAGGGGAATCCTTGTCAAAATAAGAAGCCTTCATGGTATACTGTCGAAGCTGTCAAAAATATATATATAAAAGCAGCGATGGAAATTCCTATGTAGGTATAGTGCGTGCTATAATAAATGGTTGACTAAAGAGACTAAAGTCAAAATAAGATATTTGTCAATAAAAGTTGAAATAATTATAAATTTTAAAATAAAACTTTGCTTCAAGAAAATTTAATTTTAAATTTGGTTGCAATTTTTTAAAATTTTTTTAATTTTTTAAAATTGTGTTAGAACTTATATTGTGACTAGATAGGTACCATAAATAGAATAGTAATAGTACAAACCTTATAAGAAACAAATTCGCACATTTATTAATCCGATTGAATAATTTTCAGTGGATTAAAATATCATGAACGAATTTTGTACTTAAATTTATTACAGCGAAAGGAAAATTAGAAAAAAAAAAATTATTTATTTGAAACCTGCTTAATGAAAGATAGTGAAGACCCTTGCCACTAAGAGTAGAGATCATGTTGTTATTCCACATCAAAGACTTTAGATTCTCTACAAAAATCACTAGGAATCGGGGCCGATAATATGTAATAATAAACATGCTATCCCTTTAAATATGCAGCTGGCCCTTCTTCCGCAAGTATCAAACAACAAAGGACAGGAATAAAAGTCTTTAATGATTTGCCGAAACAGGGATTCCTTTTTGTCCTAGTCGTCTAAGGCGTGCAGAGAGTAGCAGTGGACCGGTAAGTCGGTGGTTCAAATAAATACCCCTGCCAAAAAGACTTTTCAGTGGTCACCAAAGAGTTGAAGAATAGATGGCAACACAGGTTAACGCTACTGGCTGTTTATGCATTCCTTCCATGGAGAGTCTAAAACATTCCTAATAAATCACGGCCAGTGATTCAAACGACAACGGTGTGCGCGTCAACTAAACCCGCCATCTCAACAAGAGACTGCCTGCAACGTCAACGGAAAAAGTGTTCCAAAGACAATCAAATTATTGTGAGAAAATGCAGTTTGGGCTGAAAAAACAACTCTCTCTATGTATCGCTCAGAAAGTCCATCAACAGCAAAAGTAACATTCTTCTCTGGAAGGGGTATGCAGCAGACCCTTCTTCCGCAAGTCACAGACAACAAAAATAGGATTAAAAGCCCTTAAAGATTGTTCTGAATAGAGATTCATTATCCTAGTCGTCTAAGGCATGCACGGAGTAGCAGTGGACCAGTGGTTCAAAGAAACACTTCTACCAATGGTTCATTAAGGGGTCTCAGGGGTGTTAAAAATGTTTCGAGAGCACAAAATATGAACAATTTTCGACTAGAAATAATTCTTTGAGGTTAAAATGAAATAATTTGATTCTTTTACACATTTTTTATAAAGGAATAAAGCTTCAAAAAAGTATAAAATGTCTAAAATATAATCATAATTTTAAAAATAATAAGCACATAAATATAAGAAAAATTTTTGTAAGAAACAAATAGTAAGTTTTACGACGCGCATGATATTTTCTGAAATAATAATTCTAATTACTAGCAATAAGTTGATTTATAAAGTCAAATATATCCTTATTAGATGGTAGCGATTAGATATAAAAAGAATAAAAAATAATATTTTTAAAAATAAAAAAAGTACATTTTTAAAATTTTTTTCAAAAAATTTATTTTTTTTTAAATTTTTCAAATAATTACAAATATGTAATACTATAAATAGCTAGGATTTAAAGATTATGATAGAGTTTATAATTCTGTAAAGTTTTATGCATCAAAGTATGATAGTTTTTGAAACGCAATGCGCGTAAGTGAAAAAAACACAAACTGAGAAAAAAGGCTTTAAAGTTTTAAATTGAATTTGAGAAAATAAATTTTAAAACTTACATGCTAAAATGCTCCAGGATCATAGGATATGCCTTCCTGTTGCCGAAACAGCTCAATTTCTGTACTCTTTTAAATTTTTTTAATCTCTGCGAGATTCAAACGATGACGTTGAGCTCCTCTTTCTTGACGTAAAGATTCGACGATTGTCACGTTCAGCCAGGAACACACAAACATTTTTGTTAATTTTTAAGCCAAATTTCTCTAAAATAGTAATAAGTATTTGATTTCCATCATTAAAAATGCTGGTTGCTAGATTTGCAGCAATCTCTGCAATCTGAAGGATAGAATCAATCGTCATCGGACAAAACTTCCAGATTAATGAATTTAAACTTTCATTAGGATTTGTGTCTTACCTCCTAAGCATTTCTTCAGGAGTGCCAGATGAGATAAGTCTGCAAATACAGGCTTAATTACATCTCGAACAGCTTTCGCAACTGAGGGTTTGTGTTTATAATTTTGTAAATTATTATTAATTGCGGCATTATACTTACACTATGTATTTGGATTTGTAGGACAAAATCAGTGCATCGTTCATCATCGGTGCTGCAAGAATGACCCGAACAGCCCAAATGGCTTTCCGCATTTCCTTTACACTAGTAGAATTGCATCGAATAGCATTACCATAGTAATGCGCAAGCTTATCAATTAAACTATCAGTTAACCTACCTTTACGCCTATAGTTTTACCATCAGATAATTTCTTCTTACCATATACTAATTTAAGCTTCCTAAGTCTTGTGCCCATTCTCTTTTGCACATGGCCTACACATTCTATTTTCTGAATAAGATGGTCATAGCCGTATGGATTGTTTTCAGAAAGGGCATTGAATGTTTTTGTGTCGCCATCTACTATGTAGTTCGAATATTTCAGGTCGTGATGCTTTTCTGATCGATTAAAAATCCTCAACATCCCGTCAACCTCCATCTTACCAGCAGAGCCAGAATAATTTTTTCTACATGAAATCTTATGCGCTCTTTGCAATTTATTGTACTTGATACCAAACTTTACCCCTTTATAACTGTCGCTTCATTTGCAAAATGAGGACAACACTTCCCGATCCAAAACCTTACCTGTTTCGCTCCCTATTAGAGTACATACTCCAATCAACGATGAATGTCCTCTCGTCTTCCAGGTCCCATCACCACTTACCGTTAAAATGTTATCAGGTAACGAAGAATTTTCTTCGACAGCTGCCCTGTTCATGCTTTCTTCGGCGACTTCCTTCATAACAAGTGAAAGTTTATTATTAATAACATCATATGATTTTTGTTCAACAGGATTAGGAAGACTCATACAGAACAAAAGGTTTTTAATGACTCTAAACCTTGACCTATGCATCTCATTGTTAAAATAGATCTTCTGTTAATTTCTGGAGCATTATTTTTATTCCCAATGTTTTCACAGCTTGAAAAAGTACAAATGCTCCCACATTTTTTACAATGTATTTCAAAATTCGAACATAAACCACGAGTGGATTTTTCATTAATTGTTAATGGTTTATGACATTTTAAACAGCATGATACTGACAAAATAGAGCTAAAGGTTTAAATAAAATAAAAAAATACGATATTCTTTGAAGTTTTCACTTACCTTAACAAGATTTGACTTTAATGAAGTCAGAATTCCTGAAAGTTTTTTACTAGAAGCATTTTTCATTTCGGCACACTTACTTGTACTTTTCATTTCTACACACTTCTTCGTATGTTTAATATCTGTAACATGTGAGTCACTTACCTTTAAATATTTATTTCAAGCTAAATCTTTTCCTTTGGCACATTGCCCAACGATTTTTTCAAAATAAAACAACAAAAATCTTCGCTTTAGATAAGCGTTTTAAAAAACGTGTACTAAAGTAAACACAAGAGAATCAAAACACAGCAGAATGAATGTGTTGAGTTGCAGCTTCCTTCTGATCAACTCAAGCGCTTAAAATGTTTCATGAGGCTTATTAAAAACAAAAAAATAAATGGTATGCATGAATTTAAAAATAAATGGGCGTGGCATGTGTCCATTTAAAAGTTGTTATGACTAAATTGCTGTTTGCAATTTTTTGAATAACTTTCGAAGTTTTTAGAGTATTGTCACGTGGTTAGTATCAAAATGTTCAGAAAAAAATGAAGAACAAGATATATTTTTTTCGAAAATTCGAAAAAAAAAATTTTTAACACCCCTTAGACCCCTTAAATATAATTGACTGTCAAGCCCACGGCATTAATTATTCTGAAAATAAACTACTAGCTTAAATATGTTGTCATAATGTGTTCGAGGTACAGAATTTAGAAGTTTATTTCTGTGCACTGCTTAGTAACGCAAAAGGAAGTCATTGAAGCATTCATTTTAGAGTTGTATGTGTTAAGTAAGAATATTTTTTCATGTCGGTATTTTATAATCACAGAGTTAGAGTCCTTTTCCTGTGTTCATTGATAACCAAAATTTTCATAAAATAAGCTTTATTTTGAAAAATTTTGAATTTTTTTGAATTAATTTTAGTAGTTCCATAATTTGTAATGTAACACACACAAGAGGGAGAAGAACTAAATGAACTATTTTTACTTAAGATGCACACAACGTTATCAGTTGTACGAAGTTATCTGGTAATCTGCACTAAAGACTGTCATGATTTTATTCTCTCAACAATATTCCAACTCATTCCATATAAAAACCTTGTCAGTTACTCACTTCAACTGCCTGCTGTTCAATATTATGAATGTTATAAAAATGTCCGTCAAACTATGAGGACGAATTAAGCATTAAAATTCACGTGCGCTTACAAATACTTTTCCTCGAAGAAGTATATATGCATACAGAATCTAATAAGCAATTGCATCTTTTTTTGGAAGCATTACTTTTACCTTTCAATTGGTTCTTTTTGAAAAATTCGACTAAATGTGTCTGAGTGTGCAGATTCTCTCAATTTTCAAGATCATTCTAAAGGAACGTTTTGTGTGGGAAGATCGTTGTTGACAATTATTTTATATATATATATATTCAACCTTTCTTACTACAATAAATAATCAATGTAGACTTATTATGAGAATATTTTTCTCTTATTTTTCTGTGTGTTCCTCTAAAGAATTATATTCTTAATTTCGAAAACTATGTTTTTCTATCAATTCTAAAATGCATTTTAAAAATCTTCTGTTATATCAATTTTAATATTCTTTATTTATTTGCTGATATTGAAACCCATTTCAATTCAAATAATACTAAGAAAAACTGAAACGGAAATGTCTCGAATTTATTTTTATACTTCTGGATAAAACCTCCATATAGCATAAAGAAATAATGTTGGCAATCTGGCAACACTATGAAACTGATAGCACACAGAAAGTGAAATTCTAATAATAAGTATTGAAAAGAGCCTTAATTCTCAGAAAATTTAGCTTTTTAGTATTATAACTTGTATTTTTAGATTGCCACAATGCATTTCTGGGATTAAATGTGTAGTATGTAATGAAACATTGTCATAAAAAGGTTTAAGTTTGTAGCAATGATGTAGTATATATATATATATATATATATATATAGCAGTAAATAATTCAAAAGAAGACTAATAAATCCCAAGCATCCTAAGATCAGACCGGAAGAACCAAGAACATGGAACCATGACAAACCAAAAAAATGTATCTAGCGGGGAAAACTATTATGATTTCTCAAGCTGTCACTGGTTTAGGACAGTGAAACAGGATTAAACATTGTTTTTTGAGATCTCAACCTTCTCCTGCAGCAGAAATTGTTTCTACATAGTAGTTTCCCGTATAAACTAAGGCAAAAGCCTAAAACCCACGTGGGTGAATATAACAGCAATAGAATAGAAATTGCAATATTAAATTACCATAGGAATCATATATATATATATATATATATATATATATATATATATTAATATAAATTAGATCTAAAACTAATTCGCTAGTCCACTTCTAACTTTTATCTTCCCGTTACATCTTCAAGTATCAAATTTATTACCCAGTTCGGGAAAATATAACATATGGCGTTTAAACATCTTCGCCGCTCATACCATTTATTTTTATTACCTATATGTCATGCTTAAATTCTCAAGTATACCTCTTGAATCAGAAGCGTACTTGAAGAGCATATGGCTTCTGAGGGGCCGCCGATTCATATGGTTAACACGTGTCCGTCTCTCTCTTACAGACAGATTACAAAATGATCTCATGGAGTAAAGACGGTTAAAAAATAATGTCTTAAAATTCACTCAAAAACCACGACATATATATATATATATATATATATATATATATATATATATATATATCATACACCTTTACACTGATTTTTTTAAAATTATTTTTATTGGTTCTAAAAACCAAACTTTCTACTTGTCAATTTCCGTTTTGCTACTTGTATTTTTAAAAATATTGGCTTGAAAATTATTACACTTTCCGTTTAGAATATGTTTAAATTGTTTTTTTGTTACAACTCCACGAATCTCTCAAAATTGTTTGCTATCAAAATGAATGAAGGATTTAAAAAGAAGTACAGCTTTATATACAGAAAACTAATCTTCTCCACATTTAAATAATCGAAGGGATTTTCATATTAGCTAGTGTGGCTGTGGTAGCCTAGTGGTCATGGTCACGCACTCGTGGCCGGCGTGTCATAAGTTCGAGCCTTAATGCCACTGAAGACCTACCGTGCAGAGTTGCATATGCATGTTAAATCTATAGATGCTCTATGTCTTCTCGATGACGAGGTGTGGAAGCTCAAAGAAGAGAATGCCTGTGTGCTCAGGTATCGTCATCGTCACTTGACTATGGTACAAAATTCCGAGATGCGTCACTAGCAGTTTTCTGGTTGACTTCAGTGCGATGCAAATAAACATTTACTGACATATAAGCTAGCCGGAATTTTGTTATAATAGGAATGCTTCAAAGGGAATTAAATTATGGTAATAAATAATTGAATAATTAAATCATAAAAATATTTTTTACTAGAGAGTCGATATTTCTCAATTAAAACTTATTTTTCATCTTAAAGTTAGCGTATATTTTAAATTTTGTAAAATTTTATTTGAAAGCTTATGGATAAAAAGGCCTCCGATTATTAAGACTGCCTTAAACTTATAACTTATTTTTTTACTTTTGAGTACTCTGTAACCTACGAGGTGTGTTAAGAAACTAAGTACCGTTTTGGAAAAGAAAGAAAAAAAACCTCGCATGAAAATCTTTTTTCAAACAAAAATTTATTTTTATAAAATAGCTTGTGGACACTATTTTCTAACGTAGTTGCCACCATTGTTTAGACACTTGTCACATCGGGGAACCAACTTGTCCATACTCTCTTCGAGTGAGTGAGTGAATGAATATTAACGTCGCACTGTTCAGCTACACGAGGGCTTTTGGCGACGAACCGCGTAATTTTAATTAAGTGATGCTTACACCCCTCTCCTAACTACCACACTACACCAACGGGATACTCTCTTCGAAGAAAGATGTAGGCAGTGAAGACAGCCATTACTGAACAGCTCTTTTTGAAACTCAACCCAAAGCAATCTTATTTTAGACGTTGGTCTATTACCGTTACTTTTCATGAATTTTTTAATTCTTTTTTTAACCAAATAACCATTGAGAACAAAAAGCGGCCAGTTTGTGCTTCGTCATTACATCGATACGCACTTCATCATTGAAGTGTCGAATCCTTTTTCTCACCATTCCCTCCCTCTTCGCACTTCTACCATACACCTCTACAAGACAACGAATTTCAACTGGCTTAACATTTTTTGCTTTCAAAAAACGAAATACAGATCGGACTTCACAGTCGATGGAATTGTAAATCGTCTTAAACATTTTGAACACTCACTAAAACCCGTACAACAACACAATCCGGCTGTAATGGCCTCACTGTTCTGACAATCAATCAGAGACACGTACATGGTTGAGCTCCGATAGTACCACTGCGGTTGTGGTAGATCAAAACGGTACTCAGTTTCCGGTTCGCCTTGAATTACAGCTATACGCAACTCTTTTCATTCATGGTAGAACAACACAGTGCAAAAATTTAACGAATTTTTATTTTACACGAATTTTTTTTGTTTTTTGCACAGTCCTAAAAGATTTGGGGATTCGTGCCCTTTCGATGAGGATGATTTCATCAAATTTATGACAGTTTCTGTAATAAATATATCGATAATAACGAAGTCGACTGTACGGTTAAGCTAATAACGGCTGATTTAATTCTCGAGGTCTTGACATTTGCTACAAGTATGGAAAACATTACAATTCCTCTTTAAAATTGAAGAGTATAATTTTGAAGTTGTGTCAGTTTCACTTATTTAGGTTCGGAAATTAGCAATAGAAACTATTGTACTGCAGAAGTCTAAAAGAGAATTATAATGGCTAATAGATGTCTTAATGGTTTAAGAAATATGCATAAAATCAAATTTAATCAAAAGAAAAAGGTTCTATTGTATAAAAGTCTTTTAAGATCAGTATGAACTTATAGTTTAGTCTATGTTTGGAACAGATGGATTCAGGAAAATGGAACGGGGCGAAGAAGATCAAATTTCGAGCTCTATCAATCATATAAAGAATATGATATCGTTAACTCCATCAAAATACAATCAATTAAATATGCAGGTCACGTTGCTTAATGGACGAAGACCGCAACACTAAAAACGTCTTCAATGCCCAACCAATTGGCACATGAAGAAAGGTCAGGCTAAATCGTAGATGGATTGATGACTTAAAAAAATATCTCTAGTTTTGAAAATAAGAATTGGAGAACACTAGCAAGAAGAAGGCTGGCCTGGAAAAGGCTTCTTGAGAAGGCTAAAGCCCACCCTGGGCTGTCAAGCCACTGAGGAAAGAAGGATGGAAAACATTTTCTTAATTATGATCCAATATAAACCAATGAAACAGCCACTAATGTATATATATATATATATATATATATATTTATATGTATATGTAATATGTATATATATATATATATATATATATTATATAAAAAAAATATATAATATATATCATACTTCGTAAAAAACAAAAACAAACGAAGAAAAGTAAATTAAAAAAATAAACTGAATATGTTTGTACTAGTCGTATCTGATATATCTATTATTGATAGCATTTTTGACCCAGTTCGTAATAAATGTGTTAGCTTGTTATCAAGTTCCGATGTATAGTTGAAAGGAAAATCGGGCGCGACTTAGAATCGAAGTCAAAAAATTTGCCGGATAGGGAAAATTAAGTTGTGTGTCTTTTCAATAGGAAATATGTATCCGTCCTTTCTGGTCACTTTCATCGATGGCTTATCCCCATTCTGCAGTTTATTCAGTCTATCCTAAATTCTATTGTCTGTTAGTATTTGGGATTTTATTTAATACCCTTTCTTTTAATCTCCTAAACATCACATTTATTGATAATGGCATCAAGATGAGTTTACTATGATGCAAGCAGGAAAAGGAAAGTATTTTATTTCCAAATGAAAACGGAAACAGAGCAGCAAGCACTGAAAATTATATACACAGATGAAATAAATATACATCATGGCTTAAGCAAAATTATATAATTTTAGCTTGTAAATGTTCAACAATCTTCAATAGTTCTTTTGTCATTCTTCTATAATACTTTCTTTTAAAAACAAATGCATTATATGGCACGGAATACGACATCGTGTGTGAAAACGGCGACACCGTCACCAATTCCGAAGTCAGCTGTGACAATGCGAGTGTGGTGAATCATTTAGGAAACAAATGACATTTATTGTTAGAGTAATGATAGGATCATGTCTGTATATGAAAGCTTTTAATACTGGTAAAATAAATTAAGGTATCCGACTACCCTAATTTTGTTAATGATTTTATTTTATACGACATCTTATTAGCTTTATAAAAATATTAAATTTATTATGTTCCGTTAATATATATATAGAACAAAAACTATAAGTGTTTTAGTAAGAGTAGATGTCATTACTTTAAGCAATGTGTCATACATTAAAACGCGTTTTACTTGAAATGTGTTTATTTGAAAAGACATACGCATTGCTCAAAAAGATTTGAAAATAATTAACTGAATTTTTTGTGTATGTTCTGTATGATAGTAGAAGTGATTTAACCTTCAGATTTATTAATCACCGTTATATTACAAACTTTACAGTTCCTTATGTGAATATAATCACTGATTTTTAAGCAGTTTCATATAACAACTAATATAAAGTCCTCTAGTTTTTGTAAAACTTAAAAATATTTCTTATCCTAAAGGTCACTTCTAAATAGAATAACATAGCAACACATTAGAATGGAAAAATTGAAAATTTGTTCATAAACTTTTAGTACTGAATGGGCCCCGTTCATGTTATTTTTTGTCAATTTTTACAAATTTTTTCCCATTTTAGTAACGATAATTTCTTTTTATCTTCTTAATTTAGCATATTTTTCATAAAATGTACTTAACAAATTTAAAAACAACAACAAAAAAATCCGCATATCTCCATTTTAAAAAAAAAGTTGTCGCAACCAGTCGGATATCTTAGTTATTAATTTCTAATAATTTCTCGTTAATTTTTTTTAATTTGTTGAGTATCGGATATTAATGAACATTTTACACAATTTTCTATTATTTCACAAAAACGTGTAGGGTATCGGAGTGCGCCGTTTAGGTTCGAGTAAATACGGTATTACATTTTGTAATCATTAATTCTTATTTCTATTATTATAAATTATTGTTTTATTATTTGCTAATTATTATTTATTTAACATTCAGCATTTAATATTTCCCACTATGCTGCCAGAGCAATATGTATTTAATGTATAAAATGCATAGATGAACAATTGTATAGTTCATTACAGAGATTCAATGACAGTGACTTGCGCGAAGATGTTAACGTTTTTTTTCCTAAGTACATAAATACCCTGAAAAAATATAAAAAGTTGACCTGACCTTTTATTTTATACTTATCACAGTCATTTTCTGGGATTAATCGTACTATATTTAATCGTCCGTATAATGAACTGCTACTTAATATTTTACGCTTCATCGTAAAGTACATAAATCCGGAAGGGGAGAAAATATGATTATCCCGAAAAAGAAAAACAACCAAGAGGAAATGGAGAATTAAATGAGAGGCTTAAAAAAGGCTTCATTAGTGGATAGATCTAAAAAAGGGACATTTAAAAAATTGATTTTCCATCTGTGTTATTCATCCAAATGAAAATAAAAATGAACGATTTTGAGGTAATTGATTTTGAAATAACTTGTATAGTTTTATCTGTAGAATTATTTTCTTGAATATTTAACTTTTTTTTAGAATATTTTCTTAAATTTTATTTTATGTTTTTATAGTCTCTTCTGAATAATTATTTTTATTTGATTTTAATACTAAATGGTCTTAAAATGATAGCTTTTTTCTATTATTTTTTTACTTGATTGTAAGCTATAATTGTAGAATTTCCCTTCTCAAATTTTATTTTAAAAATAATATGTCAATGGTGATTTTAAATTTTTACGAAGGATATTAATTTAATGTGATATTCGGAATTTTTCGCATTTATTTTTCTTTAAGGAAATAATGTATTTTTTTCTTTTATATTTTTCTTAGACATTTACCTAGAAAAAAAGACCAAGTTTAAAATTCTAAACGCAACAGAACTAAATTGGTGAAGATTGGTTTTTTTAAAAAAAGAAATAAATAGTATAAATCTAATATAAAACGTTACAACTAATTTGTTTGAAGATTTTTTTCTTCAAAATGCATTTTATATACGACTAGCTTTTCACCCGCGACTTCATTCGCTTTGATATCTTTAAAGAAATGTCAAAGTCATAATCATTAGCATTAGTAAGTAAATAAAATATTATAATTTTTATTGCTTCACTGAGAGACCATTAAAATTTAAAATTTCTAAAATTCAGAGTTAAAAAAATTGTGTGAAAACCATACTTTATTATAATAACAAACAGCAAAAATTCAATAACTTAAACTAAACTGCCGGCCACCGTAAATGCAACACCCTGAAGGAAGCACGCAAATAACATGAAACTTACAACCTGAATTAGCGGAAGTGAGATATGCAAATGATTTGAATTTCAGTGCAGACTCACATCATGCACGACTGTGGCGCCACCTCAAAGCGCTATTTAAGGCTTGGAGATTTCGACGATTTTAAGTTCGGCAATTGTGATTTTCTTGCGGTTTTTTTCAAAAAACGATCAGTTATGTCTCGCATAAAACAGCGATCAGCTTTTGATCAAGTATCCAAGTTCGACAGAGGAAGGATAGTGGCCTACCGAGATTGTGGATTATCTTTCAGGGAAATCGGTAGTCGTGTTGGACGAAACCAAACAACTGTTTTGCGGATATGTGACCGTTGGATGCAGGAGGGTACGATAGACCGACGTGGTCGATCGTATCCACCTCAGTGTACCACTTCACGTTAGGACAGGCAAATTGTGCGCATGGCTGTGACAGATCACCCAGTCACATCACGAACCATAGCACAGCTCATTGAGCCTGTAACGCATCATTCAGTGTCTGCGCGTACCATTCGACGCATTCCATTAGTGAAGGAATTTTTAAAATTGGTTTAGTGGTTTAGGTGTGAAAGTGTAACAAACAAACAAACTCACTTGCGAATTTATAATATTATTAGGATTAGGATTAGGATAACTATTGCTTAAATGTGACAGACAAATATAAATAAAGAAAGAAAAAATAGGATTAAAACTAACCGTAAAACTTATAAATTTTTTTGTTTCTTAAATTGTTTTTGTTTACGATGTTCTCATTTATTATTTTTAAAAATGCATCCGAAATAGCTGATGACCTACTTAATTGAACAGTAAGCTATCATAAAAAAACTATGACACGTGTCAGCGTATTATCATGTGCACGTATCACTATGTCTCGTGGAGAGCATCGGTCGCCATTAACCAAAAAACGACTTTATTAGTTCAATTTGGCGTTCAGCTTGGCGTTCAATTTGATGTTTACCCGTATAGTTTCCGTTCCCGTAGAATTACGGGAATAAAATATACTCTATGTTACTCCCTGATATTGTAGCTTTCCATTGGTGAAAGAATTTTTAAAATCGGTTTTGTGGCTTAGGCGTGAAAGCGTAACAAACAAACTTGAATTTACATTAATAATATTATTATAGGATGTTAAAGAGTGTCAGAAAAATCTTAAGAATGAAACACATCCAAGTCTGCAAAAATGGGTTCAGGTATTTGTTGAGTTGATGCGAAATTTTATAATATTTAACAAAACAGTAATACATTAATTGCAATTTCAAAAACACTTCCGTAAAGAGCATATCTAATTATGTGCTCCTTTGCACAAATAGAGTTGATTTATTTTACTGCATTTCAATTCCTACTATTAGCTTACTCTCTCTCTCTCTATTTATCTTGTTCAAATTTTCAATCGTTAATAAAATGAATTTTTTAAGGCACTCAACTGAGCTGAAATTTACATACACACTTATTTTGGATGGCAATACAGTAATTTAATTATAATTTATAAAAATTAATTGATTAAAACTAATTATTGAAAGACTCACAAATACAGCCACGTTGGTATCATTTTTGGCGACATAGTGACCATTATGGTGACTTGTGTGGAAACTTGAAAAGGTTTTTTTTCCCTCACATTTTAAAGCGCTCATTTAAGCTGAAATTTTCTATACACTATTGTTTTGGGTAACAATACTATATAATTTAATTATAATTAATTAAAATTACTGACTGAAAGTAATTGTTTAAAGAATTACAGATACAGAAATATTGGCTTCATTTTTAGCGACTTGGGTCAAAACTTTAAATGATTTTTTTCTCACGTTTCAAAGCTGAACAGTTGAACTGAAATTCTATATACACGATTGTTTGGATAACAATACTATGCTTTAATGATAAATAATAAAAATAAATTTCCACTTATAATGTGGTTCTGACATATGTATATGCATATTTATATGAATTGTAACTATTTAATAAAAAGTAACTAAAATAAATTTTTTTTGTTGATCTAAATAGGAAATAACATATTTTTTTTTATATTACTTCTTTAAGATATTAAAGATCTTGTAACAGATAAGTTTTTTTAAATTTATGTATTGTGATACGAACAATTGATCTCATTATATTAAAAATGAAAACTTGACAATAATAACGAATAATGCCGTACTATTGAATGTATTTTTTCCTTTATCAAAAAAGTATCGATAATTCCTCTGAGAGCTAAAGTAAAAACAGGTCCATAAATAGTGCTAATGCGAATGTTAAATATCATTATAATTGTTTAAAAAGAATTAGACAAAGTATCCGAAGTTTTAGAGTACTTTTAATAACTTCCTCAATTGCATCCAAACAAATTTAATATGATTGTTAATGGCTCAAAGCGAAATTAAGTTATGATACTAATGGATCAGTTAATTGATTAACACAATTAATTAACGTAAAAATATATTTTTTAACTATTTGCGTTGAATTTTAGTCGGAATTGAGTAGAAGATAATATAAATGGAAATATGGATGATATAATGATATAGAATTTCATACAAAAATTTCATCTCGAGTTTCTTAATATATTCTAGCGGGGAAAAAACTTTCGCAGAAAAAATGCTTCACTTTATGAAAAATGGTTGATAAAAGTTGCCATTTTCTAACATTATGCGAAAAGTAAATTGGTAAATAAGTTCATGTTTTTAAAAAGTAACGCATATTGCAATTTTACTGAGTGATAATTTTTGTTATTTTAAAGTAATGTATTTTATTCAACTTTTAATGTTAAAATCATGAAATACTTATTCATTGATTGAGTAAATATTTGTGTGTGAAAACTACTCAGTGAACCAGTTTTATATAATTATTTGTTTTACAGTTTAATATTACGAGATCTAATTTTAAAGTTCACAAACAAAAAGCAAAATGAAAATTTTAGGAAATTGAAATTGAAATTTATTTTTTTAATGAGAAATGTGCAGAAAAAATGGAGTCGATAAGGAAAAGACAATTTTCTGAAGAAGTTAAGGTATCCGACAACTTACGACAGCTGCTTTTTTAAAAAAATGGGGTTATGGAGATTTTTTTGTGGTTTTAAGATTTGTTTAGCACATTTTAAGAAATGTATGCTAAAATGAAGAAGATAAAACGAAATTATTAGTACTAAAAAGGGAAAATATGATAAAGTTTACAAAAAATAACAGAAAAAAGGCCCATTTTGTATCAAAAGTTTATGCACAAATTTTCAATTTTTCATTCTGATGTGTTGCTATATGTAATTTATTTTTGAAATGACCTTCGGGATAAGTGATATTTTAATTTTTACAAAACCTAGAGCACTTTATCATAGTTATTATATGAAATTGCTTAAATTAACATTGGTTATATTGACAAAAGGGACTGTAATATTTGTAATAAAACAGTGATTGATAAATCTGAAGGTTAAAACACTTCTATTGTTATACAGAACATACACAGAAAAATTTCACAGTTAATTATTTTCAAAACTTTTTTAGTAATCGCTGACCCGTTTGAGCATTTCCAAAAAAAACACATTTGAGTAAACGCGTTTTAAAGTATGACACCTTGCTTAAAGTGTAATGGCATCTGCTTTTACTAAAACACTTGTAGTTTTTGCTCTAGTGAATCGAAAAACATAAACCTGGTATTTTTAAAAAGCTAATAAGATGGTCTATACAATAAAATCATAAAAAAAATTAGCAAAATTCACAATTTTAGTGTAGTCGGATACCTTAAGAAACTATATTAATTAGAATTAAAAATACTTTATCCATTTATAAATTAAAATATTGTTCAAATATTCAACCAAAAATTATTATAAGTTTTAAAGCTGCAAAGACGATTGCAATATTTATTTCGGGCATTGTAATTTCTAAATTAGGATCATTAATATTATTGACACACAATTAAGGTAATGTTTTATATATTTGAAAACTATATATACATATTGTTTATGTTTATAATTATAGTTTACTATAACTAAAAGAACTGCCAATGACACCATTTTATTGATAAGTAATGTTAATATGATCCGTATTATAGAATTAAGTGACTCCTGTCATGTTAATATTGATTTATATTATTCGTGGATGTTATATTATGGATTGTGTCCCATTACGTCCATTTTGTTATTCGATCCTATTTTTATAATTTATCGATTCTATAAAATCATTCCAACCAATCAATATTTATTGAATAATTTTTTTTTTTAAAAAAAGGTCATCGATATCCTTGATATTCAAGAACAACTTATTAATTTAGAAAAAAATCTATTTATGGCTGAAAAAGTCTGAATAGTAGCCGCGGTAGCCCAGTAGTTAAGGTCAGGAACTCTTGGCTGAGTGTCGCGGGTTCGATTCCTTGGGCCACCGAAGACCTGCAGTGTAGAGAGGGCCGATGCAAGGTAAATCGGTCGGGGCTTAAAGTGAAAGTTAGGAGAGGGCTGTCCAGGTGTTTATTATCTTTTCTTGTTAATCATCATTTATTACTTTTAAAAATATATTTTAAATATCAAATAATTAAGATCTGTGTTTATGTGCTCACTGTGTGAGCTCAGGTGTCGTGCTCGTCGCTTTGTAACAACCTGGTAG